>JAJOOS010006725.1:0-54992 GCA_029582725.1 Solanum chiquidenum
CTTTCAGCTGTCTCTTTACTATCGCGCCTGAACATCTTTCCTGCAAAATACAATAAAAACACATAAAAACCAATACAAAAAGGCCCTAGACACACACAACTTGTAAGTGAAATGTATTAGAAATACCGTAAACTCACGGTATATCACTTATGAACTATGATTCATGGAAATTATGCATGTTTTATGGAAGCAATGTTTATGACTTAAGTAAGCTTATAGATGAAGGTATATATATGTTCTATGAAGCTTGGCCACATGAAATGAATGACATTTAGATTTTCCATTAATGCTTTTGATTATTTTCCTATATTAGGTCTTAATTAGTATGGTATCCGGATATTTCATCAATGATCATAGATCAAGTTTCTAAAACTAATGTCATTAGTAGTATGGCATTTTTAGTATGAAGTTAATGACTATGGGTCTTATAAATTTATTATGAAAATATCATGGATGGTGAAAGATTTTCTTAAGTATAGTCTAAGGATCAACTTTATGATGTTTCTAGATTAAATTAGTATCTTAATTGTACTTATCTATGGATGATAATATGAATATGATTAATGAAGACTATTTTGTGGGATTTTACTTAGCACCGAGAGGGATTTTGGGATGAAGGTTTTTGGTTAGCGTCTGTGGACCTTTAGTAGCAATCCCCAAGTCACAGAACTATGTGCCTCCATAGGATGTTGTCTCATATAGACATTAGCTAGTGGACCAACTTAGCTGAGACTCATGGTCCTTACCTTGTCAAGTAGAACACTCTCTTTTCGTTGTGGGAGAAGTACATTGGACTCCATATTATAGCTCACATGGTCTACGTCGGTTAATGGGAAATGTCCCACAATAATGAACTAAGGTTACTTTTAAAGTATCTCACAAAGTGTTTTAAATATGTCAAGCTTGCATCGACCAATATTATGGCTTGTGTTTTCTAACCCTTTTAACTTATAATTTAGATTGGTCATGAAAAGTCCTTTTTAGCATGATTTCATAACATTTATGCATTATTATCATACTTAGTATATTCCATGTACTAATGATACTTGTGCCTGTAGTATTTCATAACGTAGGGTTCGACGCTCCTACCTCGCATACTTATGGCTAGTTGATCTCTCTCTCAGATTGGAAGATTGGTGAGTCCTCATGTTCCGAGGACTAGGACACTTTTATAGCTTTCCTTTATTTTCAATTTTCAGACATTTGTATGTGGTGTATGGATTACGTCCCAAGCACTTCCTCTTGATGTAATAGATGGCTTGTTAAGACTATGTTAGACTTCCACTTTGTCAAACTCTTTTAAGATATAAGACTGTTTCTTCGAAATCTTTATTTCTGTTATCCTGTATGATGTATGCTAAGTGGCTAGTGTAGGGTCTTTCAGGGTTCTATATGCCAGGTAACACCTAGGATATACTTTGGGTAATGACAAAGAAGTAGTGATTTTTGAGCTATTGCTCCCAAATGCACACGCAAGTGTACGTGGTCGCTCAAGTAATATAGTGACTCTATCGAGCCGGATTGTCGAACCCAAAGGACTTCAAATCGATGAACACTAACTTTGTTGTAACTAAAGTAAATTTACTTGTGTGACAAAAAGTTTCAGGAGTTTGTTTATGTTATCAGTATTAGAACAATTACAGTTATTAACTAATAAACAATTAAATCAGTTGCAAACAGGGATTTCACAATTTGGGAGAAATTCCAAGGTTGTAGCATACACCAATTACAAGCATAATAAAGATTATTCCAGCATTTAACAGGTTATCCTAATTATTGATTTACAAGGTTGAATTTACGATCATGGTCTCCCAACTTCTAATTGCCTACCATTATTGATAGCCTAACTACATCATTGAGCGGAGATAGGCAAGAACCAATCACGGAGCATTACGTTATCGTCTTGTATATTAACCAAACAAGGCATATAGGTATATTTCTATCCTATAGGATAAACACTCTAAGTTTTTACCCTAGAATGAACACGTTCCTCACATTCCTTGGTCTAACCCTCTATTCGTCTTCCGAGTTTAAGAGTGGACAAAGAGTTTATTTTAATGTTGATCAGGCATCAAAATAGTAAAAACTAGAATGTAAGCATAAATCATAAGAAAATCCATCTCATGCTAGAGATAAACAATATTACGCCATCAATCGTAGCTACCACCCTAGAATAAGGGAATTTAGCTACTCATAGTATGAATCATCATAAAATAATATTCAGAGATCATTAAAGCGTTTACCAAAATGAAAGAGTAGAAGAAAACCTCTAGAGTTCGTCAGCAAAATCGCCCAAGTCATGTTCTCCTAATTTTTCAAAAACTGAATAATGATAAAAATAATACAACTGGACTATTTATAGGGTGAAGTAAAACACGTGATAAAATTCTAGAGTACGAGTCTGAGTTTGCGACGCGGACCTGTTCCCTCGCTTCACATTTTGAGAAGTTCATTCCTCCTCTGCAACGCGCCTTTATCGCACATTCCACAGTTTTGTGAAATTCGTTTGCCACAATCTAGCTTCTAACTCTGCGACGCGGATATGCTCCCATCCAGTGCATTTTCCAGCTTCTTGGCAATTTCTCCTTAGCAACTTCAACTTCTATTTTTCTTTTCTTAGATGACGTCCTTTTTCGCTCCTTTTTCTTGCTTTTCACCCTACAAACAACTAATCATATTGGTTAGAGGAAACACAATCAATTGACTCCAAAATTGCAATTCAAACTAGGAATTGGTTCTCTAACTTGGCAAAATATATGGGATAAATTGGTTATTAGGCGCATAAATACGCCTAATATCACCACCCCACACTTAAAGCTTTGTTCATCCTCAAAAAACTCCACACTTTCATGCATACGATTACTTTACTGTACTTCCAACTAAGGACATTCAAGCTTCTTCCACAACAACCACATGAGCTTCATAACAAGCATGACAATACTATGCATTCACTAGGATGACTCGTGCAAAACCTTCTAGCCTAAATAATAGACTCTACAACACAGCAAACTCATGAACATTCCTTGGTCACACAGTTACTTAAGTGACCAGTCCCTCAATGAAAATGTGCCCTCACCACAAGAGACACCTCGAATTACTCACATATATAGAAATTCAAACAATAATGGGTGTAAGGATCAAATCCCACTCACTCTCCCAAAAGAATTCATGTGCTACCAATAATGAACCATAGGCTTACCCTTAGTGTAATGCGCTACTACTTTCAAGAATGTGGAAGTTCAAGATTAACTAAGTCTTTAAGGGTTGTAATGTAGGCTAGGGTACGAGTAGGTACTATTTTTGGCTATGAACAGTGACTACATTCCCAAGCGCTTTAATACATGACAATATTCATTCTTGAACCTTCTTTCAACAACCTCATTTTTTATTTTCCTCTTTACTTTAAGTTACTCAACACTTTGTTGTAGGCATTCACAATTTATTCATCTTTTTATTTCCTTTTTTTCACTCCCTAAAAACGAGCCATACTTTTTATTTTAAGTATCAGTGAATCATGCTCAAGGGCTTCACTTGCTCTTTCTTTTCCTTCACTATTGTACGCTAAAATCGCTTAGGAGCTTTTGGATCAAATTTAAAGGCCATAGAAGGAACGGGAACAAGCTTCATATTAGGCTACCAAAGTACAAGTCAAAAGCTCGAAGGGGTTAACTAGGGATATATATATCATGGTGGGTACAAGAAGAAAACAAAACAAGGCTATCAAAGAAATGCCTATATCACTTCCTCAACTTCTTATCCTATCTTTTATTTTACAGACACACCGGGCAAGTTCTAGACATCAATTAGTAGCATGGAATGCAACAAACCTTACACACATAGCTTATATTCAACTCAAAATTGATTACTGTGGACTCTTTCCCAAACAATAGCATGAATTAGTTTAGGCATACGTCATTTTTTAGTCACATAAAAAAAGCCTAGATGTCTCAACACAAAGCCATTCCTTTATTTTCAGATTTAAGCATAGTCTCAATGCAGCTGCACATCCTTAGCAAGATGCCAACCCTACAGACCCAATGATGAAAATTACCCTTAAGATGGTCGTCATCCATCTTTCATAGGGCAATGTGACTCAACTACGACAATTGACTCAATCCTAGAAAGAAAAAAATATTTTTGTTTTTTTGTACAATTCAACGGAACTATCCTTGGCCAAAGAACCAAAAACAACTTCTAAGGAACCCAAAACAAAATAAACAACCAAGATAGCAAAACAAATTTATTTACACAGATATGTCACCCCACCCCACACTCAAAAATGTATCAATGTCCTCAGTGCGACACATATATCAAAATGAAAACAAAGTAGGGC
The DNA here is from genome assembly GCA_029582725.1 of Solanum chiquidenum. Taxonomy (NCBI): domain Eukaryota; kingdom Viridiplantae; phylum Streptophyta; class Magnoliopsida; order Solanales; family Solanaceae; genus Solanum; species Solanum chiquidenum. The sequence goes on from JAJOOS010006725.1 coordinate 4,334, forward strand.
GGGTACTTCCTTGATTACTCATCTATGACACCATCACCTCTGGTTCCTTCCAGAGCCAAAGGTTCAACCTCCTCCTCGTCGAAATTGGATTAACTATTTGACATGGTTCTTCTCTTATCCTCATCAGTGGGAAATCATCCCAGACATGCTCCAGAAACCCAGGACCCAATCCTAGCAGTGATTGTGCGTGCTCATTGAGAGGGTACCTACTTTTGATTTCACTCAACTGCTCCGGAGTGGAAGCCCGGCACCCATTTTTTTGGCGCAACATTTCTAGCCCATACATCTGAGCCGTAATCATATCATCCCTCTTGTTGCACTTCGTTGTTGTAAAAGTGGGTCCATGAGAATTTTCAGGCCCCTTTATTTTCGTGACATCTAGTGGTGTGGTGAACAGGGGCACTATGTAATACACACTTTTCTCTGGCACTCTTGTCTGCCTATACAAGCTAGTGACAAGACCCCCAAACACATACCTTCTTCCTCTGTGCACTCGAGCTTTCCGCATGGCAGACTTCAACACCGCTCCCACATTTATGGGCATATCCTTCATCAGCGCATAGACCAAGCAAACACAGTCTATGGTCACCTCAGTGAAATGCAAGCCTAGAATCAGGCAGTTTATGACAATTTTATGTCACACCCTGGCTTCCCGATTCATGTGGGCCTATGGGTAGGGTTGACGGTAGCATCGGTGCCCACGCCTTATCCACTTAGTGATGGATTGTACTCCACATAGAGTGTGTCAAATTTGTTGATAGGGAGGGCTAATGTTTAACCCAGACAGAACATCTGAAGGAGCTTCTACAGTGCCCAATAATTGATTTATAGCCAAGGGTGTAAGTGAAACCTCCACGCCACGCACTGTTATGAAATGAGACCGAGCATCGGGTTTCCAATTGGCGTAGAATTCCTGAACTACACTCACATTGCACTCCATAGGATCTTGAAAGATGAATCCCATATGCAATTCTTGCATGAGGTGCATGATTTGAGGGAAATCCCTTTCCAATTACGTGTCGTCAATTACCACATCCAAAAATTATTTGGCTTCGGTGTGTGTTTTGTACCACTTTTTACCCTCAGAGGTAACTGCCTTAGCACCATAGTGTTAGGTTCGCCCTCTTGGGACTAAATATACTGGAGGGATGGTCGTTCCAGTCCTCACCCTCTTACGGCTGCTAGACGCAACTGTTTTGCCCGCTCTTTGTGTCCCAGACATAATATCCTGCAATCAAACAGTTATAATTTCAGTCATTTAGACACAATCACCAATACTTACCCCACACTCATTTTAAACACATATTTCACAAACAACAGGGTACTCAGACTTCCCATTGTCATGACAAGCATCTTATTTGCAAGCCCCAAAGTAATTTAAGCATCCAACCCCCAATTTTTACTGTGATTCTACTCAATAATTTGAACCAACAGCGATGTACTTACTCAATCTTTACCTTCATAACATGTTTGCTACTCAAGACGTCATAAAATCCCAATTTTTCACCCAATCACTGAATTCACCCCCCTTTGTAATTCCACAATTCCACAGCTCTGTGGTTGGTCATGCGCACCACCTCAAACGGTCCACTCCACTTTGACTTCATCTTACCTGGAAACAACCACAATCTAGAACTGAACAACAATACCTTTTGGTCAGGCTCAAAGATACGTGATTTGATATGCTTATCATGCCAACGCTTTGTCTTCTTCTTATAAAGCTTCACACATAAGCGTTGGGTCTGAACTCCTCCAATTTGTGTAGCCCACCCATGCATTTCCTCCCAGATAATACCGGGTCCAGATTCATCTTCTTTACTTTCCAATACGCATGATGTTCTAACTCAGTTGGAAGGTGGAACATTTTACCAAACACCAAGTGATAGGGAGAAGTCCCTATTGGCGTCTTATATGCTATCATGTACACCCATAGTGCATCATCTAGCTTCATCTCCCAATCCTTCCTTTGAGAATTCACTATTTTCTATAGAATTTGCTTCACCTCACGGTTTGACACTTCCACCTGCCCGCTAATTTGTGGGTGATAAGTTGTAGCCACCTTCTGACGGACCCCATAATTAGCCAAGATATTCCTCACCAATTGATTGATGAAATGCTTCTCTTCATCACTGATTATTGCTCTTGGAGTCCCAAACCGCGTGAATATGTGTTTCTTTAAGAACTTAAGCACCACTTTTGCACCGTTTGTACGCAGAACCGTGCCTCCACCCACTTTGACACGTAACCTACAACCACAAGGATATATTGATTACCATTGGATGGTGGGAAGGGTCCGATGAAATAAATCCCCTAAACATCAAATATTTCGACCTCTAAGATGTTGCGCAATGGCATTTCATGTCGTCTGGAAATAGTTCCCATCCTCTGCCATTAATCACAACTCTTCACATAACCTGCAACATCTTTGAACAAAGTAGGCCAGAAAATATCTGATTGGAGAACTTTATAGGCAGTGCGCTCACCTCCATGATGACCACCATATGCAGACGAATGGCAACTATCCATTACTTGTCTCATCTCAGACTCAGATACACACCGCCTCATCATTTTGTTGAGTCCCTACTTGAACAAATAAGGTTCATCCCATATGTAGAAACGAGCATCATAAGTCAGCCTCTTCTGCTGGGTAGTTTCACCAAGTGGAAACACTCCGCTCACCAGGTAGTTGACAATATTCGCATACCACCCCAATTCAGCTACCTCTAAAGCCAATAATTGTTCATCAGGAAACTCTTCCTGAATCTGACTTTGCTCAACAACATGCGACAAACTCTCCAACCTGGACAAGTGATCTACAATCTGATTTCCAGAACCTTTTCGATCCTTGATCTCTATGTCGAACTCTTGCAGCAACAGAATCCATCTAATCAGATGCGGCTTTGCATCCTTCTTATTAATAAGGTACATGATAGTTGGATGGTTAGTATAAACAACAACATGGTTAGTATAAACAACAACTTTAGTCCCTACCATGTAGGATTTGAACTTGTCGAAGCATTAAACCAAGGTTAGCATTTCCTTCTCGGTCACTGTGTAGTTGGCTTGAGTTTCATCTAGTGTTTTGCTCACATAGTAGATAGAGTGAAACACTTTCTCCTTTATTTGCCCTAAAATTGCCCCTACAGCCACATCACTTGCGTCATACAACAACTCAAAAGGAAGCTCCCAATTTAGAAAAGTCGAGATTGGAGCTTCTATCAGATTCTTCTTCAAAGCTTCAAAAGCTCGAATACAATGCTCATCAAAAATAAATTTCACCTCCTTCTCTAGTAAACTGCACATTGGTCTTGCAGTCTTAGAGAAATTCTTAATGAATCTCCTGTAGAATCCAGCATGACCCAGGAAGTTTCTCACCCTTTTAACAGAGAAGGGGGGTAGCTTTTCAGTTACCTCCACTTTTGCACGATCAACTTACAGCCCTTGATTTGACACCTTATGGTCTAGTACAATCCCTTCCTTCACTAGAAAATGACATTTTTCCCAGTTTAGGACGAGATTGGTTTCCTCACATCTTGCAAGCACCTTGTCCGAATTTTCCAGACACCTGCCAAAAGACTCCCCAAATACTAAGAAGTCATCCATGAATATCTCCACAAAATCTTCAACCATATCATGAAAAATGGCCATCATGCATCTTTGTAATGTAGCTCGGGCATTGCATAGCCCAGACGGCATTCGTTTGAAGGCATATGTCCCATACGGATGAGTGAGTGTGGTTTTTTCTTGGTCTTTTGGCGCATTCACAATTTGATTATATCCTGAATATCCATCCAGGAATCAATAGTATTCTTTCCCAGCTAACCTGTCCAAAATTTGATCAATAAAAAGAACTGGGTAGTGATCTTTTCTAGTGGGTGGCCTCATTTAGTTTCCTGTAATCTATGCATATGCGCCACCCTGTCACATTCCTGGTTGGAATTAGCTCATTCTTCTCATTTGTGATTACTGTCATGCTTATTTTCTTAGGAACACACTAAACCGGGCTGACCCACTTGCTATAAGAGATGGGGTACACAATTTCTTCATCTAACCATTTAATAACTTCATTGCACACCACATCCTTCATAACTAGATTTAATCTGCGTTGTGGTTCTACACTCGATTTGTGGCCCTCCTCCATGAATAACTTGTGCATACACAAGTCTCGGTTGATGACATGTATGTCAGCCATGTGCCAGCCTATCTCTTTTTTCCTCTTCTTCAATACTTTCAGAGAGGCTTCAACCTACACTTCAGACAAAGCAACAGAAAGAATTACGGATGACATTTCATTAGCACCTAAGAACGCATACCTGAGATGAGAGGGAAAATCTTGCTTCCTCAATTGACAGCTTGGGAGAGGATCCCAAGACTCTATTTAATGGTTCCACATACTTCCGAATCATACTTACATTTGGGACATCTAGAATACTAACCAGCTCATGGGCTTCAGCATCCCCATCTATATCTTTCCCAATCAATACCCTCTCTAAAGGGTCTCGAGCTTCAACATGTTTGGCTGTTTTTCTTCATCAATGATTGTGATTGCTGACAACTCCTCATAGATCACAGGCAACTTCATTGCCTTGTATACATCAAAGACCTCTATTTTGTCATGATCCCTCATTGTTAACCTACCAGCCACCACATCAACCAATGCACCTCCGATAGCTAGGAACGGGTGTCCCAAAATAAATGAGACCTCTAGGTCAGGCTCAAAATCCAGGATGACAAAGTCTACAGGGAAAATGAGAGTTCCCACTTGGACTAAGACATCCTCAATAACACCGTTCGACCTTGCTACCGAATGGTGAGCCAATTCCAACATTATGGTAGTAGGCTTGGGCATTCCTAGCCCTAATTTAAGAAACATGGACATAGGCATCAAGTTGATACTTGCACCCAACAACCCTCTTGCATCAATGCACTTACCAATTTTAATTTGAACGGTGAAACTCCCTGGATCTTTCAACTTAGTTGGCATCTTGTTTTGAATTCTAATGTTGCACTCCTCAGTGAGTGCCACTGTTGCATACTTCGCCAACCTACTCTTATTGGCCACAATAACTTTCACATATTTGGCATACTTAGGAATGCCCTGTAATACATCAATCAAAGTCAAGTTAACATGTACCTATTTAAGGAGTTCGATAAACTTACCAAAACATTCCTCCTTCTTTTCCTTTTTGAAATTTTGTGAGAATGGAGGAAGTGGTTTTGCTTTTGGTTAATTATAGATCCTTGGCTCACTCGTTCCCGATTTATCTCACATCTTCCCATTATCTTCAAGAGTTTTTGTTTTAGGGGTCAACTCCTCCAAAGGGCGACCACTACGGGTACTCACAACATTCACCTACTTTGGGTTTGGTTCAGTGTTGCCAGGTAAACCCCCTTGTGGCCGAGAATCTGGGCACCGGAAAACTTTCCAAACTACTTCTCCAAATTCTGAGTAGCTAGTTGGTTGTTTTGGACATCTGCTGCCAACTTAGCTTGGTCATCCATAATTACTTTTAACACGTCCTGCACACTCATATCATCCTGCTTAACAACTTGTTGACTTCCCTGACTTATGAATTGTTTTATTTTTTATACCCTCATGTTTACACATACTAGAGTTTTTTAAAAAAAATATTATTTACTTCATTACATAACTCTAGTGCACTCTTCTCAACAGTGATAACATTAATAAAAGTATGATCAAGCAATTGGCACTCCACTCTTAGCTCTTCAAGTTGACTTATAAGTATTTTTTCTTCCTCACACATATTATTACTAAATTGTTGGGTGTCATAAGATTCAATCTTTACACTCAACTCAAAATTTAATTTATAGAGATCCCAACCAAAGTTATCTTCAAGCATGCACTTAAATATTAATTTATAGCAAAGTATTAACAAATCTTCCATGTACCCATACAACTTATTTTGTTGAGAAAAAATGAACCTATAAGAATCCATAATATCAGAAGTACAAAAATTGCAAAAACACTTATCACTACATACTTTTTCAGATGACATCTCAAGAAGAGTAAAACATATAATAATGAAAATTAAATTAAAACTAATCCTAAAAAAATGGACAATTCAAAAATAAATACTAAAGACAATTTCTAAGCCACATTCCCCGATAGCGGCGCCAAAATTTGATACGCTCAAATTACACCTCCCAAAAGAAGTATAAGCGATCGTTATCAAGTAAAGAACCTAACTGGAAGGTTAGGGTCAATCCCATGAGGAATATGGTTTAGACTTAAGCTAAATCACAATTATCTTCTTTTAGTCAAACTTTTTCCGAGAAACATAACAAAAAGGGGGGGTTGTAAATAAAATAAAAGATTGTTGATTGTATCAGTAACAAGTAAGTAGGTTTGCAATTTGAGATATCAATAGGAGATGAAAACTAGGGCATATGTGTTTCCCACGAGCTCTTAATGTGGTATTACAAATAATAGTAACTATATCCTAGTGTTTGTCATCCAAGGCACATAAGTTGGGTTTTCTTAAGTGATTGGTAATCTAACTAGGAACTTTCACCTCGCAACTTGGTAAGTCTACGAGTGTGTTATTTACTAACCCTTACCTTTACCCCAGATTAGTCATCGTTGAGTTGGGTATTAACTCTCACGTCAACCGATTAAAGTCAGACTATTAGATAGTAGCAAATCCTTAACTAAATCTCCGTTGTTAAATATTTTTCTCATCCATTACCCCTTTGGTAAGGCAAATAGGGACAAGGCAAGTTCTAACGTTGCCTACTGCTAGAAAGACTTTTAAACGAAAAGATTAGCAATACATGCATAAACAGTATTCAAGAATTACTTATTTATTAGTTATACGTTGTTAATTGCTCATGGTTCCCACAACCCTAGTTGTGAATTTAGCTACTCACGCTTGAGAATTTCATATTGTTGTTAAGAAGAATCGTGAACTTACAATCAAAGTAGATGAATACCGGAATATTCATTTGGAAATCAAAAGAAAAATTTAATAAAACCAAACTTCAAAATTTAAATTGCCAAAGTGTTTGCAAAGAAACCTCAAAGCCAAAAACAACGGTTCCCAATATTGTTTAACCCCCAAAAACAAAACTAACAACCCATATTTATAGTAGTAGAAGTCCTAAAGAAAATAGGAAACAAAATAAGGAAAATAGGGTCAGACACAGTTTTTGATCGACGACTCGACCTACGAATTGTGGATCAGCCTACGATCTGTGGTTCCCCTTCGTGGCTCAACACTTAGAAAATATATCAGTCTCTTCAAATGACGGTCGCCACCTACAGTCCATGGATTGGACTACGGTCCATCATGTTCTTCCGTGGTTCAAGTACTGGAACTTCAATTCTCTGATTCAAACGACTGCCATCAATCAACGGTCCATCATTCACTCTACGGGGCGTTGTTTGCCTCCGTCGTTCCATACTTGGTCAGACTTCCTTGAACTCACATCCACGATCCTCCACCTACGGCCCGTCAATGGAACGACGGTCTGTGGTTGGCTCCGTCACTGCCACTTCTGCAATTTTCACCTCTTATCTCAATCAACCGCATCCAAACCTATTTCCTGCAAAAAATACACAAAAACCATCATATCTAATAACAAAAATGCTCAAGACTCATACAAAACTCCTACTTAAATGCATCAAAAATACCATAAACTCACGGTTTATCAACACCCTCAACTTAAAATTGTTGTTTGTCCTCAAGCGACACACTAAAACTCTAAACGACACATATGTACAAGCAAACATACAAACTCAAGCAATCACATGGCGTTCTCAATCAATTCATTCACTTAGTGCAAATCTTTTCATTTAGACTCAATAAGTTAACTCATGCGGATCAAACATGACATAGACAGACCAATAGACATCATCACATACACTTTCAATAATCACCAAGATACCAACTCTCCAATAATGTAACAAGTACCCTCACTTCAAAGAAATCCTTTTTCACACAACAATATGATAGTTAAGCCTAAGGATTCAGTAAACGCTCATGCTTAGAAGTGAATTCAATATAGTTAGTGCTCAATACCATAGATTTTCCCTTATTTTCACTGCATAGACTCTCCAGACAAGTCACTAGGATCACTATAGGACTTTCTTAGCTTGTAACGTGGGCTCAAGGTCATGTAGGATACATTTGGGTATTTTTAGTGACTTTTCTGCCCTCCTTGACATTACATTGGCTATTTACCTCTTTTCTCAACCAATTCTGACATATTTTTATTTTCTGCTCTTTTCCTTGACTTTCTTCAGCACAGATGTGACTTGACTTTATCATTCATCTTTTTTCACTTTTCTCTTTTCACTTTTCTTTTTATTTTTCCATTATTCAGCCTCATTATCACTCTTTCTTCGTTTATTTTGAATTCGGCCACATCTTTTTCTCTCCTTTTTCTTCTTCTACACACAACTCTTTTCATACCCTTTTCTTTCAGTTTCCTTTTTCATAGTCACCCTCAACTTATGTATTTTGCATGAGTTGGGATTCACAATGTCCTAAGTCGGACCAGGGCCGAGATTAAGGTAACTTCTGAATTAGCCACCCTCAATTTAGGCTTTTGACCTTAGTTAAGGTGCACATGTCCAAAGAGGGACCAGGGCCAAAACACTCTTTTAGGATAAGTGAGTTAGGTGTATTGAAAGAAGTGGTCTTCATTAGGCTCAAACATTTGGATCAAATGGAGCATTTATTTTTTTGGTTGGATCATTTTAGGCTTAAGTGGACTTATTTAAACAAGGGTCTATGATCATTTCCCAATTCCTAGCCTAGATTATCTTAACAGAACCAACGAGGCAAGTTCTAGATTGGCACATACTGCATGACATACAAAATCATCTCACACATACTTGGAACATTATTTCATTATTGAATTATTGAAGCACCTAATTCAAGTTCTAGCTTAAGCATGCTATCATATTGGTTCCTATCATGTCACATGAAGATCCAACACATTCAAATCATTAAGCCTATAGATCTAGCACATCTCAAGATTTTTGGATAGGTATCAATTTCATGCTTTTATACCATCATGCTTTCATTCTTTCTATCTACTTCTACACATACAATCCTACACATGCTGGTTCAACAGAAAAACTAAAATAGTCCCTTAGGGAAAAAGAACACAGGCAAGAAAACCCCAAGGGAGGGTTATGAGTTGGGTTACTCAAACTTCACCCTATCACTCACATGCCCTCTACTGTCGTAGATCCTCATTAATAATCAACTGTCTCTAGGCCGCCGCCAACTCCTAGCGCTTTTTCTTTCTTGCCTATCGGACCTCATCAACATCAAAAGTATGGTTGGAGGAGCGGGTGCGCTTCCCAGCCGCATGGGAAGGGTCAGGTGGTGGCATAGTATCGCCAAAGAGAGTGAACATCACAACTGCATCCTCCTCAACCTCAGGTGCGGTCTCAGGTACAGTCTCATCATGGGTTAACAGAGCATCAACATCGAAATGGAGCCTAGCCAACTCCGTCAGGAAAGTGGTAACATCAAAGATGGGTGCAAGCCTCTCCAAGACGCTCAACTCGAATGCATCTAGATGACTGTGTACAGCCTGAATCTTAGCATACATCATCTGCTCCATACACGCCTCAGACTCCTCAACAGATCGTTGCATCCAAGGCCTCATGTGTTGCAGCAAGGTAGACATCTGGGCCTCCAATGTATGGACTCAGGCAAGAGGAACTAAAGTGGACCCTGAAGGGAGAGTGGCTCGAGACGAGCTCGCAGCCTGACTAGTGGCGGTGAAAGGGGCAGCATGTACATCCGCAGTAGTATGACGTAAGGAAGTGGCATTAGCCTGTGCCGCCGCAACCTGCTCAACCTCTCAAACTAAGCCATCACTCAGGAGAGGGATTGCAACTAGTGTACTCTAACGCGGGGCAGCGAGGTTTGTATCATCCTGGATGAGCCCAACATCCATAGTCTTGGTCACCTCGACCAATCTATCACAGTGCGATATCGGCACATGAGACTCTATACATAAACTGAAGATTAGGTATCAAAAGGGTATCATCGTGGTCCTCCGTAAGGCCCTCACATGAATCTCAACAAGTGTATTTCGGGAAAAATTGACCTCTAGCCCTGCCAATAGTGCAACAAGCATCACCGCCCAATCCCAAGTAACGACATTATCTACCTCTGTGGGGAACATTTTGGTACGGATGATGGACCTCCAAAATTTGACCCCAAAACTCAAAGTCATCTTTCTGATCGGAAACTACATATTCTGCACCCACTCGGCGTTCTCTCCATCCTCAGCAATATATCGGGCCATCCATCGAAGTAGTGACTCCCTCTACTAGGATTCTTAGAAAGCACGGCCCTGAACTATCCACATTCGGTAGTCATACTCCATCGTATTGATAGGTAGAGTGTGTGTCGGACTGTAAATAAAATGATGGATGATGTTCTCAGAAATGTCTACTGGTAGGCCCTGCACCATGGTGGTCAGGAGACATGGCTGAGCCAAAGCCTTGGAGCGTCTGGCAAGGCACCAATGATGGTGGTAGCATATAAGGCATAGAACTTATGCACCATCTCCTCGTTATATCTCCCAGATTCTAAGTTATCCAACCACACTTGTGCAGCTGGAATAGAGCATGGATCGAGGGTATCGTGTGGAGGCTCCCTGTCAAAACCCGTTGCTCCTCAATAATCGGATGGGCTACTTTTCTGTGCTCATTTAGGGCTTTCTCATCAATATATATTTGGTATTGTCCCTCGACACACCACATATTCAGTTTTGTGGCACTGTGAACTAGCTCAACTCTCATTCTGGGTGGGTCCTGGGCATCCCCGTGCTATCGGCATCGGAAGAAAAAGTGGAAGTACCGCTGGCACTTGAGCCAGAAAGCGATTCAGAGTCTGAATGTGATTCTCATATAGGTGCGGCCCCCTCCTCAAACTGGGGGGAAGAGACCTCGACCTTGTCATTAGAAGTGAGTACATGTCTGGCTTTGTTCCTTGTAGTGCGGGGGGTAGTATGGGAGCCTTTGGTAGTCTCCGGGATGTAGTCTTCCTCACTGGACTCATTGACCAAGCGTTGGGATGGGGAGACATACTTGGACTTGCCCTTCCTTGAGTACACGGTAGCTTGTTTTGGTGCCATAGTACCTGAAGAAGTATAGTTAGTACTTGAAAAACATAAAAAGACCTAAGAAAATATTTTAGGACAACATTCGGACTTTGTCAAAAAAAACAAAAAAATTCCAAGCACGTTGTTACCCATGGTGGGTACCTAAGGTCCGTCGATGGAACAACGAGCCGTAGGTCCCCTCCGTAGGCCAGAGGATCCATTTTTGGGTCTCTGATGTTGGAATCACGGATGTGCAGAACGGTCCATCGGTGGAACAACGAACTGTAGTCCACACTATGGTTCATGACTTGGCCAATTTTGTGTGCACTTCATTTATGGACCACGATCTACATTCCGTAGGTTGATCTATGGTCCGTAGGTTGAGGTCGCTGATCAGTGTTATGCATGCTTTGTGATCCTAATTTTTTATTCAATATTTTAAAATCAACAATCAACAACCAATATCAGTCTAAACATGATTTTCAACATATTATGTGGTAGTTCATCATTCCTAGGGTTTCGATCATCCACATTTCACATTTAATCAAGTAATTAGTGAAACCCTGAGTCAAAAAACCCACTTAGACCTATCAAACCCAATTATGCAATCTAAACAACAACACACTCACATATCATCATTCCAACGGTAGTCTATGAACTAGTTTTAAACAATTTCACACAAGATTAACTACCCAAGGTCAAGTTCAACTTTGTGACTTCCAATTTTAACAATGAAATGAAATTCAAAGTTCTGGTGGAGTCGATTTACCTGACAAATCAACAAAGTCGGCGAGTGAGTAGTGATGGAAATTTTGTGCTCCTAAGACCGACCTTGACACCAAACCCGAACCTTGATTACTTGGCAGTAATGGGGGGGATTTGAGGGGAAATGGAGGATTTGGGAGAAATAGGGAGGAAATGGAATTAGGAAGTAATTAAAAATGGAAGGAGAGGATTTTATGGATGTAATTTGGGAGTTTGAGGGGTCTTTTGGGTTTAGTAATGGTTGGAAATGGTTTGGGGGAAAGAGGGGGGTGTTTTAAAATGAAAGGATTTTTATTTGAATGGGGTCCGGGTCGGGTTGACAGTAACCTTAACTTGGACCCACGAAACCCCGTCGATGGTCCGTGGGTCAACCTACGGTCCGTCGATGGGTACCGTGGTTAAATCTACACTTAGTAAAACTTAGGAAACTTACCTGGGATCTACGGATGCCATCCACGGTCTGTGGGTGGACCTATGGACCGTCAATGGGAACCGTAGACCACTGCATCAACATTTTTTTTAGATTTTTTTGCTTTTACTCCCTACACACTTAGCAAACATTAGAACTCTCTTATATGTTTTTTGGACACTTTTTAGACACAGACCATATTATATCATTATCTAGCCAACACTAAAACTCAAAATAAAATAAAAACATCTGGAAAACTACAAATTTAAGAAAACTCCCTATATCGAAAAGAAAAACTCCTATAGTTGGCTAGATTTTACATCTTGGGTTGCCTCCCAAGCAGCACTTGATTTAATGTTGTGGTGTGATGCAGACACATTGATTACTCCGACTTCATCAAGACCCCATTCCTCTTACCTCTTTGACACTATCATATTGCCCCAAGTAGACCTTTATCTTCTGAACATTCACCTTGAACCTCGTTACTTCCTTGTTCTCGAGCTCAGTGGCTCCATCTGGAAATACTTGGGTTACTTTGAATGGCCCATTCCACTTGGACTTGAGTTTGCCAGGATACAAGTGCAACCTTGAGTTAAACAATAATACCAGATCACCGGGAGAAAACTAGCGCTTTTCGATCTTTTGATCATGGTACTTCTTCATCTTCTCCTTGTACAAGGCTGAACTCTCATATGCTTTTAGACGAAAATCGTCGAGCTCATTCATCTTATTCATTCTTTGACTTGAAGCAGCGCCCCAATCCAGACTTAACTTCTTGAGTGCCCACATTGCTTTGTGCTCTAGCTCTACAGGCAAATGACATGACTTCCCATATACAAATTGGTAGGGGGACATAACTATGGGAGTCTTAAATGCGGTGCGATAGGCCCATAGAGCATCATCAAGCCTTCTTGACCAATCAGTTCTATTGGCGTTCACAGTCTTTGCAAGGATTCGCTTTATCTCTGTATTTGACACCTCAACTTGCCTACTAGACTGCGGGTGGTAAGGAGTTGCTACGCTGTGACGAACACCATATTTCTCTAGCAACGCCTTGAACAACCTGTTACAAAAGTGAGAACCTACATCGCTGATAATTGCCCTAGGTGTACCAAATCTGGAGAAGATACTCTTTTTCAGGAATGCGGTGACACTCTTTCCCTCATTATTTGAAAGCACAATTGCTTCCACCCATTTTGATACATAGTTAACCGCAACAAGAATATACTTCATCCCATGCGAACTCACAAACGGACCCATGAAGTCAAGAATCCAAACATCGAACAACGCAATCACCAATATCGGGTTCATTGGTAGTTCTTGCTTCCTTGAAATTCCTCGTTCCCGTTGGCAACGCTCACAAGACTTGGTAAAATCATGAGCATCTTGGTGGATGGTAGGCCAGTAATAACCACACTGCAAAATCTTATGAGCAGTCCCAATACCACTATGGTGCCCATCAACAGGCGACGAATGACACGTATCAAGTATACTTATCATCTCAACCTCAGGTACACAGCGACGAATAATCCCATCAGCACAAACACGAAACAAGTAAGGCCCTTCCCAAAAGAATTTCTTCACATCAAACATGAACTTTTTTCTTTGGTGACATGACAAATCCGAACGCACCAAATCACTTGCCAATTAATTAGCAAAATTTGTGAACCATGGAATAAGGTCATAACAAGCAGCCAATACCTGCGCATCAGGGAATGCATCATTAATCTCAACCCCATCTCCTAGCTTAAGCATAGCTTCCTCCTCCAATCTGGACAAATGATCGACGACTTGATTTTATGTTCCCTTTCTATCTTTTACCTCAAAATCAAACTCTTGCAATAAAAGAACCCATCTAATCAACCTCGGTTTTGCATCCTTTTTAGCCATAAGATACCTCAATGTTGAATGATCAGTATGCACAATCACCTAGGTGCCAAGAAAATAGGACCTAAACTTTTCGAATGCAAAAACCATAGCAAGTAGTTCATGTTCAGTCACAATATAATTATTTTGAGCAACATTTAAGGCTTTGCTTGCATAATATATAGGATGAAGAATCTTCTCTCACCTCTATCCCAATACTACGCCAAGTGCCACCCCATTCGCATCACACAACACTTCAAACAGTTGTCCCTAATCCGGTGAAATAATGATAGGTGCCGAAGTTAGCTTTTCTTTCAACTCTCTAAATTCTCTCCGAAAAGCATCATCAAAATCAAACATACACTTTTTCTCCAATAACTTGCACAATTGGTGTGCAATTTTAGAGAAATCTTTTATGAACCTCCGGTAGAAACTTGCATGCCCAAGAAAGCTTCGAACACCTTTTACAGAGATGGGTGGTGGAAGCTTTTCTATTACTTCAACTTTAGCACTATCATACTCAATACCTTTTGGCAAAATTCGATGACCCAAAATTATACCCTCTTTCATCATAAAGTGGCACTTTTCCTAGTTGAGCACAAGATTGCACTCTTCACACCGTTTTAGTACCTCAGTCAAATGTGTCAAGCAGTCATCAAATGAGTCACCTACCATAGAGAAATCATCCATAAATACCTTTATCGAGTCCTCCACCATATCTGAAAATATCAGCATCTTTCAATACTGGAAGGTCGTTTGAGCATTACACAACCGAAATGGCATCTTTTTGAAGGCGAAAGTCCCATAAGGACAAGTGAAACTGGTTTTCTCTTGGTCTTCCAAAGCTATGGAGATTTGATTGTAGCCCGAATACTCATCTAGAAAACAATACCAACCCTTACCAGCGAGACGATCTAGCATCTGATCTATGAACGGCATAGGGAAATGGTTTTCTCAGTCCATGCATTTAACTTGTTGTAGTCCATACACACCCTCCAATCAATCATTGGCCTCATTGAAACAAGCTCATTTTTAGCATTGAACCACAGTGATTCCTCCTTTCTTTTGCACACACTAAACTGGGCAGACCTAACTACTATCAGCAATGGGATTTATGACTCCAACATCTAACAAATTAATGATCTCCTTTTTCACAACCTCTTGCATAGGGGGATTTAGTCTCCGTTGATGCTCAATACTTGTCTTGTTGTCCGGCATGAGTTGAATTTTTGTGAGAACAACTGCCCGGAGGAATCCCAATAATGTCTGCATTAGTCCATCCTATAGCCCTCTTAAACCGCTTCAATACAAAGATCAAATCCTCTATTTGCCCTTCACTCAAATCCGCAGCAATAATAACTGGCAGAGTGTCGTTCTGGCCCAGAAAAACATACCACAAGTGAGATGGAAGAACCTTCAGTTCCAATTTTGAAGGCTCATCAATGGATGGTCGTGCTGGTGGAGTGTCTCGATTCTTCATGTCGAAATCAAGCTTCTTTGGTATGAACTGAAACTGACCCCATCAAGTGCAGTAACTAACTCATCATATTCATCAATTCCATCACCATCAAAATTCATTATCACAACTGCTAGTGCCTCCACACCTAACCTTTATTCAATAGCCACTTTTGATTCTTGCTCCACAGTATGATTGACTATCGACACCAACTTAATATCACTTTCATGCTTCAAAGACCGATAGATGTTAAAAGTTACCTCTTCATTTTTCAATCAAAACTTCATCTGCCTTCTCTCCATATGAACCAATGCACGCCCAGTAGCAAGAAATGGTCTCCCTAAGATGCTGAGAACCTCAAAATCAACCTCACAATCTAATATCACAAAGTCCGCCGAAAAGATGAATGACTCCACTTTCACAAGGACGTCTTGCAGCACTCCAATGGGCCTCTTCATAGTTCTATCAACCATAAGTAATCACATCGCAATCGGCTTTGGAGCTCCTAGACCTAACTTCTTATAAATCGACAGTGGCATCAAATTAATGTTGGCACCCAAGTCACACAAATCTTTTGCAAAGTGTAATATCCCAATGGTACAAGGAATAGTGAAAGTTCTAGGATCCTCTTTCTTTTGCACAAGTGACCTAGTAGCAATGACACTATAATGTTGCATCTTCTCTTCATTCTCAAAACTGATAGCCCTCTTTCTGGTCACCAAGTCTTTCATGAATTTCGCATACCTAGGCATCTGTTCCAAAGCTTCTATCAAAAGGACATTTATGGATAGTTGCTTCAGCATAGCGATGAACCTGTGATATTTTCCCTCTTCAGTGTTTTTCACCAACCTTTGTGGGAAGGGAGGGGGAGTTCTAGGAATAGGAACAACTTTTTGGGTCACCTCAACTTCCTTTTTGTATCATCTTTTGGATCTTCAGTAACATCACTCTCATCTGCCCCTTTTTCTATCACTCTTTCAATCTCAAACGGCATGGGGGGATCAATAGTCTGTTTTCCTTCGCGAGTAGTGACTGTTATATAATGTCCATCATTTTTTAGATTTTAGATGGTGTTGCTAGGAAGTATGCCTGGCTGGCGTGGGTTCACAGTAGCAGGCAACTGACTAAATATTTACTCAAGTTGCTTGATCGACACTGCATGGGCATTAAATTTCTGACCAATCCCAGATAAATCATTACGCATCTCTTTAACATTTTCATTTGTCGCATCAAACCTCTTCATCATCTTCTGCATCATATCTTTAATGCGAGTCATACTAGTACCAACCTCTCTATTACCAGATGGAACATATAGCCCAACCTTCTCATTCCTGTTACCATAGATGTTTCGATTATAAGTGTTATCTAGATTGAAGTACCCATCCCGAATAGTTTCCCTATCGGTTATAGTTGTCATAGTTCTGACCTTGGTTTTGTTGACCTTGCACCAATTATCTGAATTGGAACCTTGGCGTTGGTTTGGAATCCCCCGTCTGATCATTCACTAAATTTGCATTCTCCTAATAGTAGAACTCCTCAACTGGCGGTGGTGCTCTAGGTTGGTAATTCACAACATTTACTTTCTCAGCACTTTCACTCACATGCTTTTAGTACCAAACCAAGTAATTATGTTCTCATTTGTGCCATTTCCACATAAATATCATTATTTGACTGATTTGGTGCAGTTTGGACAGCGAACGTGCTTCTACCAGTATTTGCCTTTTTAGTGCTCCATGCCTTGTTGTTCTTGGAAATCCTCTCAAGTTTCTTAGCAATCTCCTCAAAGGTGCACTCCCCATAAGATCCTCCAACAATAGTATTGAGCACGGCCTTCCCATTTTCATCATTTCCTCTGTAGAAGTACTCTTTCAGTGACTTATCATCTATGCGTAAATTGGGCACACTCCTCATAAACCCAGTAAATCTATCCCAAGAACTACTCATCAACTCTTCGGGCAATGCTAAGAAGTTATTCAGTTTATCCTTCAGATTCAACTTCTTGGACACCGGAAAGTATCACGCCATGAACACCATGTGTAGTTGGTCCCATGTATATATTGAGTTGTACGTCAACTCAGAAAACCACACAGTAGTATCACCGGTCAATGAAAGTGGAAATACTCTCAAACCTAATAATGTTCATATCCAAGTTCGGTCGTCCCACACTACTCTTACAGATACTTGTCAATTTAGCCATGTGAGCGTATGGATCTTCCAAAGCTAACCCAGCGAACAACCCTCTTGCTCTAAGCATTTTATTAGACTGTTGGTCACCACAAATGTGTGTCCTACAGGTAGTGGAGGAAGAACAATAGTCCCAGTGGATCCGACTTCGTCATAGTCAATCCTGTAGTTTTCATGAACCCTCAGTGCTGGCGGATTCTGCACCCTTTCTGCATTTTTTATTAGATGACCACTTTGAACCTGTGTGGGCATATTAACAACTCCATGAGGTTGAAAATTAGCTACATCTCCTTGACCCTATCCAATTGGATTGTTGTGTCCCCCTTGATTATTTATTTGTCTCAAAGTTCTTATCAACTCAGGGTCGTAAGGGGTCAAGGGTTCACCTCAACTCCGTGTACTTGGCATACACTAGAGGTAAGACCTGTAGAAAACAAAAGCAAAACAAAAGAAAAACGTAAAATCAGGAAATACTTTACTAAAATTCAATAATAAAGTTAGTTTAATCTAAAAGTCGTACTCCCCGGCAGCGGCGCCATCGAATCCTCTCGGTCTTAGAGTTTTATCAGATTTTACCCTCGCATGTTTGGTATCAAAATCTCTTCTCTTTTCTCTTAAATTTTCACTCCAAACCAATAGATTAATTTTACTTTTTCCTAACTACCACTTTTCTCTCGAACAAGTGGTAGATACAGGCAAATTCTAATGTATGCACTCATTAAAAAGAATGAATATTAAAAGTATGAATTATATTTTGCAAATACTAATCGCACTATATTCATTCTGTGAATTTACACTTAGATTACCGCCATGGTTCCCACAACCCTAGTTGTGGTATTTAGCCACTCATGCTTTCAATAGAATAAGCAAAAATATATATTGAATACATTAAAAGAGATCACTTACAAAGATTACGAATTCAAAGAAAGTTTGATATTCAAACACAAAATCAAAAGCTTCAAGTCTTGATCCAAAGTTAATATATAATAATCAAAAAATAGAAAATATGGAAAGTAGTCTATCGTTCATCCAATGATGAGATAATACCAAAAACTAAAGCTAATTAATTCAAATAGTTTTTTTCAAAATGAGTCCTCCTTGAAGTAGGACTGACTACTGACTTATCGGGGGACTTCATGGGAGCCACAACGGTCCACCAAAAGCCAAACAGCTCATGAAGACGGTCGTGGTCCCACACTTAGATAGTGTGGGACTCACATTCCAGGTATCATTCACGGGCAACAAGATGACTCGTTGACACCACCATGGCCCGTCTAGGATCCCGTGGTTTTCAATGCAGATATAGTTCCTCGAGACTTCATCATTGGTTCATATTCACAGGCTGCAGGATGGTCCGTCAGGGGGACCACGGCCTATCTGGACATCCATGGTCCTTACTTGGTTATACCCAAACTTAGATCCTCAAAGCCTTCACACCGAACCCTTCTAACGGGCTGCAGGATGGACCATCAGGAGAACCACGACCCGTCTGGATCTCTGTAGTCCTTACTTGGCTAATTTTCCATTTGACCTTCCGATGAGTCTGAGATTTGGACTCATTTAGGGCTGTATTTATAATGATTTAGTGTCCTTAAATGCTTGTTTTATGCCAATAATTGATGTAAGACCCTTGATTTCCAGGTATATGTATTGAGGAACAAAGCAAGGACACTAATTTGCAAAAAGGAACAAAGCAAGGACACTAATTTGCAAAAAGGAACAAAGCGAGCTAAAAGAACGAAGAAATTCAAGCCTGGTGATCGCCAGGTCCATTTGGCGACTCGCCGAATGGTTATTTGACCGCCTAAAGTTCTCGTGTGCCAAGCCCTGAAGGAAAGAACCAAGTTGGTGAGAGAAAGGAGCAGTCGATGGATCGTTGAATGGTTCTGCGATGTAGTGTTGGTCCGAGGAAAAGAAGTTGGGTGTAGCAGCGATCACATAAATGATGTCTTTGAGAGAGCCACAGGGTTCGAGCATGAATATGAGGGTCTGGCGATAGCTAAGTCCATGGATGACCTAAAGGGCTGGCTTGCCCCCCATATTTATGACACCACCCCGAGGTGGATTGAGGAAGGAGTCCAGATAGAGAAGAAGGACTTGAATGTAGTTGAACGGTACTGGTTCAGATTCATCAGCAGCTCCATCATGCCTTCAAAGAATGAGTCCATCCTCTGTCATGCAAAAGCAACCTTTCTAGGGTCGATCATAGCAAAGAAGCAGCTCAACTTGGGGATAATCATTACATAGGAGATGGTCATGAGGGCCAAGCAGCGCCAAACTTCACTTCTGTTTCCGGTGTTGATCACTAGGTTGTACAGGCAATCTTGGGTGCCTTGAGATGAGAAGAAGGATCCGGAAATGATTCCCACATATTCTTCAGATGAGGATTGAGGTAGAGTACTTAAAAGATGAAGTCGCGAAGAAGAAGGCAGCCCCAGTGGATACATCCCTGGTTGTGGATACTGATGTGTTACCTACAGAGGCACATTTTTCTACTCCGACCCTTGGTCCTCTTTTCATGATGCCTAGTTCCTCTACCGCTCTTTTGCCTCCTAGGTCTGGTGCCTCTACTGCTACTACTTTCGAACATCCATTCACCCAGGCTGCATTACTACGGATGGGGCAGCTAGCCCATTCTGCTGATAGACGTGCTTCCATACTTAAGTCCATTATTCTTGGTATGATCGAGAGGGATCTGGCTGATGTTGTGACACCTCTAAGTACATCTATTGATTCCCAAGAGACCACTGAGGAGGTGACAGCACTAAAGGCCGCTATTGTTGAGTTGAGGAAGGACGTGGACCAGTTGAATTCAACAGATATGTCCATGATTTTTGGGATGGTGGAGATCCATGACCTACCAGCTGATACAAATATGCCTCCGGCTACCACCGGAGATGAGGTTTGAGTTGAGGAGGTGGTTGCTGCTGAGTTCGAGGCTGAGACTGATGAGGAGAATCTTGGTGTTGATGAGGAGGATTCTTTTGAGGGCCTTACAGCAGTTGAGGAGGCCATGGTAGATTCAGTTGTGCAGATCTCATTCGCAGACACACCCATGGCTAACTTTAGTGGAACTGGCAGTACTGATGTTGCACCAGGCACTGATGCCCCGACAGATGAAGCGACAATATAGACAGGACCTTTTTTTAACCTCCCTCTCTGTCACTTTTATTGATTTGTCGTATTTTGTTGCATTTGAGCACAAATTGCTTTTTATTTGTGGTGGGGTGAGGTATTTCGATACCTACCTCTTGGGATTATTATTTTTGTATATATTGGGTTTTTATGTTTAAATTGTGTTTTGACACTGTTGTGTGGATGTTTGAGCTTGTGGCTCCTTATTTTAGATGCAAATGGTTTTGACCCTTTCTGGAAAATTTACCACCTCTTGTTGTGTTTGAATGTGGCATTTCTTATGCAAATATAAGTGTCGGTTATGAACAATACCGATGACTTGAATAGTGACCTTAATCAAACAAAAATGAATGTGCGGCTACGATGAGGCCAAATAAAGTTGCATAGATAATATGTGAACTTTTTGTATATCGTTGTGACTAGCCGGTTATCGAATGAGTCTCTTGTGATGAACATTGCACACTAGCGAAAGTGTGGAGTCTTGTTTGATATTGGTGTCAATGCCTTGTGTGATGAGCTTACTGTGAACCATGTGTGATGACACCTAGAATTTTCTCCGTTGGTCCGATTGACTAAGTGATGCAAGCTCTTGAAGTGATCTTACGCAAAAATTTGAAGAGTGAAACAATTTGACTATATACCTCTTTTGTGGCCAACATTGTGAGTGTGTGAACTTTGTTTGAACTCCCTTTTTGAGACTTATCCTTTTCTTGGAAGAAACTTGAGCAAATAAGACCTCTTTATTCATTCACCCATAATCCTCATGAAGTGTGGTTTGTTTGAATAGCCAACTTAGGCCAAAAGCCTAAGTTAGGGGTGTGGTGAAAGGAGAAGGTAAATTAAGAAGTGCAAAGAAGCCTCCCTTAACCTATAGTTTTGAGAAAGATGGAACCCCTCCATACAAAAAAAAGAAAGAAAAAAAAAAGAATGAAAAAGAAAAAGAACGAAAAAGTTTTTGAAATAAAGTTGTGAAAGTGCAAAAAAAATGGGGTGTCCGATAGTCCATGAGAATGAATAATGAGGTGACTTTTGAGCATGGGTGAAAATGTTGAAGAAAAGGAAAGAAAATGTTGTTCATACCACATTTCATGAGGATAGCAGCCACTAAGCCTAAATGAACATACCTTTACACTCAGCCCCGTTACAAGCCTTGAAAAGACCTTTTTGATCTTGAGTGAGCTGAAGCGAATGTTGGTTGGAAAATAAGGGCAAACCTATGGGTGAAGTCATGCATGTGTTCATCTTTGTGAGTGTGAGAGTTGTATGTGATTCTGGAGCTATAAATTTTTGAAGAATAGTGTGTGAATAAGGAATCATTCTTTGTGTGAGGGCATTTGAGTACCTTTATTGAGCTTGAACTTACATTTGAAGCAAGTATTGTGAACTTGAGAATCTTTGATAATGGTGAGTCACAACTTGAACCTTTGAGTGCACAATTGATCCTTGCATGAGTAAGTTGAGTCTTGTTGTGTGCACTGATGATTGAGTTTTGTGTAGCACTGTTTAAGACATCCTTTTTGAACTGCTAAACTTCAGTTTTACTTGAGAACAAGCAAAATTTTAAGTTGGAGGTGTTAATGAGTCCGAGATTTAGACTCATTTAGGGCTGTATTTATAATGATTTAGTGTCCTCAAATACTTATTTTGTGTCAATAACTGATGTAAAACCCTTGATTTCAAGGTATATGGATTGAGGAACAAAGCAAGGACACTAATTTTCAAAAAGGAACAAAGCGAGATAAAAGAATAAAGAAATTCAAGCCTGGTGATCGCCAAGTCCATTTGGCGTCTCACCGAATGGCTATTTGACCACCTAAAGTTCCAGTGTGCCAAGCCCTGAAGGAAAGAAACAAGTTGGCGAAAGAAAGGAGCAGTCGTCGGATCTCTGAATGGTTCCACGATGCAGTGTTGGATCGCCTAAAGTTACAGACCTTGAGGATGTTGAAGGCCAAGGCAGAAAGGTGATGGAATTGACCAAAGGACGGATCGCCGAGTGGATCGCCGAGCCCGACTTACTTCACCGAGTGACTCTTCGTAGCACATTTTTGGCGACTATAAATACATTTTTGAACATTTAGTTTAAGGATATTTTTCATTACATCTAATTTTCATTTTTGGATATTAATTATTATGAGTAGAGAGACAAGTTTTCTTTAGCTTTGAAGAATTGAAGTTTCTCACTTTTGAGAAATTGGAAGTGGGTCTTTGAGATTCTTCGATTTGGACCACTGTAAAGACAAAATTAATCTTACCCAGTTGATGGAAACTCAATTTGGTAACGATTTTTATCTTTTTTATAATGTCTAGCTAAAACCCTAATCCTTGGGGTGTGATTATGTGATTATGGGCTTATTTAGTTTATGGGTATTGCTAATTGTTAGTTTAAATGTTGTTTAGAAGTGAGTTCAATCAATAATTGTGGTTTAATTTAAGAATTGTAGTTGCAAATGTAGTTTTACCCTTGTGCTTTTGGCTTGCTCTAGAGAGAGGTTTTAAAACTAAGATTATTGATTGATGGTCTGTGGGTATTGGGTTGACATGGGTTCAGCTCGAGAGAGTGAATCCTAAACCCAATTCCACACATACAGCTCGAGAGAGTGAATGGACTAAGGTGTGGGTTGTTCTTATTTTGCATGCTTGTCGATGTTCGAGAGAAATCAACTTGATTTGGGGTAAATTGTTCTAGAGAAAGTTTGCCTCCTCTATAGTCTAGCTTACTCACTAATATCTAGATATTTTCTAATAGTAACAATTACCTTTTTGTCTATATTAGCCTATAATCGAATCACATCCCAAGAACCCGTCTCATTATTGCTATTTCGAATTGTTTACTGCTGTTGTAGTTGATAATTTCAAACCAAAACCCCCCACTTGAAATTCGTGTCACCTCCTGACTTGAATTATGTTTTATTCGATAATGTTTATTCCTATGATTGATTTGACCAAATTCACACTATCCTATTGAATCTTAAACGCGTATCACTCCCTCTGGAATTCAACACCAACTCATTTAGTTGGGTTTTATATTGACTAGCGAGCGTTGACACTTAGAATTGGAAGAAGTGTCCTTGAAATGTTAATCATCTTCCTTCACTGCTTACTGTCTCATCTCCACGAGCCTCACGACAAACTCGTTATAAAGACCACTGCCCGTCTGGGGCTCCGTGATATTCCTTCAATGCATTTCTTTCACTATTCTTTTCTAACTTTCCCAGGCAAGTGTAAACCTGTCTAAACATCAACAAACACATCAAATCTACATAAATACACTCGAGTTCTCGTAATATTCCTTAGTTTTGAGCGTCAAATGTGCAAAGATTTCACGGCACATCAATAATAGTTATATCAATTCTTTTCTGATATACGAATGTAGTCTAATAATATTTGTATTCACTTTTTATAATACAATTTTCCCCTGATACATAGATACAATTGGTTGTATCAATATGAGTCAATTAAAATAAATACAATTTGACAATACGTGTATCAATTTGTCAAATATACAAATATAAAAAAAATATGATACAAACATTCAATTGGATATATCAATCAAAGAAGATTCGAAAGTGAAGAAGAATATGATACATATTTTCACCCTCGTTATGCAGACATTGAACAATAAATTAAGAAACCCAAATGATAGATGTAAATAAAATAATCTACAGTAAAATCTCACTAAATTAATACTCGGTAAATTAATAATCTCTTTAAGGTAGTATTTTCTTCCAGTCCCGACTTGGGCCAATGGAAAAAATCATGCATTTCGATAAGATAATAAGATAATATATTTTCAGAAGACCCCTATATAAATATATGGTCTCATTAATATTATAAATTAATCTATCTGTATCTCGCTATCTATCTATTCTATACTTCCTTAAAAACATGAATTCCCTAACTTGAATGTTACATTACTATAATACGCCCAACTTAAAACACCCAATTTAGTATTTATTATATATTTTACATTATATTTATTTATTTATTGTTATATTATAGTAAAAGCTGACACCTTTTCACATTGATGGGTGGTAACTTTTCTGAAGGGTTGTGACTTTTTTATAGAGTTGTGACTTTTTTGATGAGTTATGATATTTCCGAAAAGTTGTGCTTTTCTTGAAGGGTTGTGACTTATCCAATAAGGCACGATAATCACCTTTTCATACTATCTTTTGTTGTCTATAAATAGAGAGGTTTTCTCAGACTTTTAAACTACGTTTTTTTTAAGTTTTCTATTCTTCTTCTTAAAATAAGGAAGATTGTGAGGATTGTTCAATTATACAATTACAATATTTTGTGGGTAAACTAGATAGATCAACAAAAATAGATGCAACAAGGAAAATGGAATAACTTAACTTCAAACGAGAAGACTATCTAGATAATTGATATGTACTCAATTTCATAGCCATAAATACACTTATGCAACAACTTCTACTTGACAAGAAGTTGAATGATTTTTTGTTACACAAACTACAACTTGGTGTTCAAGCTGTGTAAGTCTCAAACTGTTGGAGAAAAAGGATTTAATAAAAAAATTGTTTCAAAATTCCAAACTAGATTTAATAGGTACTCCTCCCTTTACAATTTATTTGTTGTACTTTTATTTTTATTCAGTTTAATATAAAATGTTCTTTTTTCTTGGGGGTGGGGGTGCTTCTTTTAGACCACAAAGTTAAAAGACATTTTTATATATTCTATATGTCCCTGAATTAAAAGTCTTCTTTATTTTTTGAATTTCATGTCACATTAGACAAATCTTTGTCCCTTTGTTGTCTATAAATAGAGAGGTTTTCTCACACTTTTAAACTACAAATTTTGTATGTTTTCTATTCTTCTTCTTAAATCAAGAAAGATTGGTTCAATTAAGCAATTACGATACTTTTTGTGGGTAAACTAGGCAGATCAACAAAAATAGATGCAACAAGGAGAATGTGATAACTCAAATTTTAACAAGAAGACTATCTAGATAATTAATATGTACTCATTTCATAGCCATAAATATACTTTTGCAGCAACTTCTACTTGATAAGAAGTCTAATGATTTTCTATTGCACAAACTACAACTTGGTGTTCAAGTTGTGTAAGTCTCAAAGTGTTGGAGAAAAGGGATTTGATCAAAAACTTATTTGAAGAGTCCAAACTAGATTTAATAGGTACTTCTTCATTTCCAATTTATTTGTTGTACTTTAATTTCTATTCAGTTTAATATAGAATGTTCTTTTTTCTCGGGGGTGGGGGCGCTTCTTTAAAACCAAAAAGTTAAAGACAACTTTATATATTCTACATATCCTTAAATTCAAAGTCTTCTTTATTTTTTAAAATTTCATGACAAATTAAAATCAGACAAATCTATATTTATCTTTCTTTATCTTCTATAATACCTTAAAGGAATGAACTACCTAACTTAAATGTCAAATTATTATAATACCACCAACATGAAGTACCAAATTTAGTATATCTTTTATATTTTGTATTTTACTATATTTATTTATATTATATTATATTATATTAAAAGAAAATACATTTTCACATTAAAGGGTTGACATTTCCAAAGAGTTATAACTTTTTCGATGAGTTGTGATCTTTTC
The DNA here is from genome assembly GCA_029582725.1 of Solanum chiquidenum. Classification (NCBI taxonomy): domain Eukaryota; kingdom Viridiplantae; phylum Streptophyta; class Magnoliopsida; order Solanales; family Solanaceae; genus Solanum; species Solanum chiquidenum. The sequence continues at coordinate 30,828 of JAJOOS010006725.1, forward strand.
GAAGGATTGTGAGTTTTCTAAAGGATTGCTACTTTTTAAAAAAGTTGTGACTTTTCCGAAGGGTTCAGTTTTGACTTTTTCGATTAGTTGTGACCTTTTTGAAGGGTTGTGACATTTTTTTTATAAGGCACAATATGCATTTTTTTCATTCACTACCCTTTGTTGGATATAAAAAGAGGGGTTTCCTCAAATTTTTTAACTACAATTTTTTTAAGTGTTTCACTTTTCTTCTTCTTCTTCTAAAAACATTCAATTTAGTATATCTTCTTTATATTATATTATATTATAACGAAACAGGATCTCTAAAGACGGGCGGTAGTCCGTGCGGTCATCTTCAATCTAGCTTGTCAACATCCGAATTCAAGGATTAAATCTGAATCGAAATATATACAAATTTTTATATAGTTTTATGACTGTATGGAAGGATCTCATCCTTTTACCCAAGCAAAGGGTCTGTTAAGATTCAATATGTATTGTTATTGAGCACATATGTCTAGCAGTTCTAACTGGGTATAGAGCGCCTTTTTCAACTCATTAATGGGCTTAGAACCACGGCTGGCTAGACGGAGTCACTAAGAAAAAGCCAATAACTTGTCGTATTAAATTTGACTGTACCACCATCTCGGAACCAAGTCAAGAAACCATATATAAATTTATTTATATTTATATAAAGTCTAGATCTTTCATGGTAGATATAAAAGTGAAGTTAGTTATTCGACATAGATATAATTCTTTAGCCGGACATAGTCACGGCTCAGATCGAAGAAGCAGAGAAAGTAAAAGAAAGGAAGAATAAAAGTACCTTGTGGCCAAAACCAGGGCCTATAAGAGTGCTATCCCCTTTATTATATTAGCAACTCCGGCAAGTACCCGGCAAACTTACAAATTACAATACAAGAGAGGGTTATTTACAAGAGAGAAAAGAGAGAGAGAGGGGGGTTTTTGAACCTGCCTCTTCCTCAAAGAAAGAAAACTAATATATAGAAATGGAAATGGAATTTTTGTACAGTAGTGGGTCCTTATTTGGGTCGCCAAAATATTGTTTCTACTGTTGCCTAACAGTGTTTCTACTGTCGCTAATGCCTTTTACTTTTCACGATAGTCTTTACATCGTGCCTTTCTTTGTCAATCCAAATAGGAAATCTTCCGTCTCCTTCAGCGTAGCTCCTGAACCTGGTTCTTTTGGCTCAAATCGTTGAGCTTCCTTCGTATCATCCTAAGTATCATCGCTCGTTTCACTCCTCATAGAAGTGTCGGATTTCTCGTAGTGAGTGATATTAAGGAGTAGATTCCTACGGACTTTGTCTAAGTAATTATTACTGAGTTCTTCTTTATTTCCATCTAGATTGGAAATTCTTCTGGCCATATGCCTGACAAAGTTATCAGCAATTAGTTCCTTTGGAGGAGCCGTTCCCTATTCATGGATTTTCTGGGTAATAAGGTCCAGAAGTTCTTGTCCGTATAAGGACTTTGTCTTGGGATCTTTCTTCATCAGTTTGTCCCTGAAATTATTATAATAAATTCGATATAGGCAAGGAATTTGTTCCTCGGTAAAACCTACTTCCGGGGTCCATTTATGAATCCAGGGAATAGAGAATTCTATGAAGAAATAGATCTGGTCAATATGTTCCATATAGCAGATATGATCTTCGTGGTATAATCTATTAAGGTTTGGTGAAACCTTAACCCATTCTTTGTATAATTTTAACAAAGGGTCAGGCAAAATCTTTGTCGTCGAACCGTGGTATGACCACCAGTTCAAGAACCAATTAGGGAGTGGTTGAGCAAAGATCTTTGCACAAATCTTGATAAACCAAGTATGCTTATGCCTCTCATTATTATAGTAGAGGACTCTACTGAAGTCATTAATATAATCCCAATATGTAAAACAAGTGGGAACCTTATTCAGGCTGATTTTCCTTTCTTTCATTGAGGAAATACCCCAATCTTCTATCGAAATAATCTGCTTAATAATCATTTTAAAGAAGTTATAAATGTTCTCGCTGGTATTGTATCCTGAGAAGTGCTGGAATTCAACACTACCAGTGTTCATCAAAATGGTTTCATAGTACGAGGGGGTTCTCACCCGGGAAATATAAACCATTGATCAAATAGCGCTGGAATATCTTCCAGGATTCGTCTTTCTTCTGAATTTCAGAGTTCTCTAAAAGAAATATCATTTCTTTCTTTACCACATGTTCATACGATTTGATATCATTAACATCGTCTTTAGCGATAGAGGCAAAAGTATCACTTTGCTTTTGTGATAGTTATGCCTGTAGCTCTGCGTATAATGGGTTACTCTCCGGAATATCTTCTAGGTGTACGGATGATGATGCCATATTCTGAGATATCTTCAAGCTTATCAAGCTCATGCCTCCTCGCTGCAGAATTGGCGCTTTTGATGAGGATCCGTATGACGATCCTGATGATGATCCGAGGGATGATCTTCCCTATCCACGTGGATTATTTCCCTCGCCTCGACCCTTGGTTAACCAAGGAGGGTCCATCCTACAATTAAAACATTGTGTTTTAATCATCAAGGAGATCATAAGAGTCATAATAATTCTGATAATAATAATTCTCGTCGTCATAATCGATGACTTCTTCAATATTATGAATAATGAAGATATTCATCACCATATGGTCGATGATTTTCCATAGAATAAGTTCATGTACATCGCAGTTAAGGGGAAGTACATTTAAGATCGTAACCAATGTTTTATCGGTAAATAAAGGAGATAGAAAGCTCATTGTGATGACGACAAATATTCTCTAGGTAAAAAATCTCGAAGAGAGTTATCGCTCCTTTTTTTGTAATGAACTTCGAAGTCAAAGGGGGCTAGTTGTGCTTACCACCTAGCGAATATCAGCTTTGATGCATCATGTTTGAAATCTTTATCAAACATATATTTTACAGATTGCGCATCCGTTTTTATTAAAAACTTTTAATTGTATAAATCATCTTGAAACTTTAATACGCACTTAACGATGGTTAACATTTCATGCGCCACCGTAGCATATTTTTTCTGAGCATCGCTCCATTTTTTGGAATGAAATCGAATCAAATATTCATTTTTGTCATGGAGATTAATTTGTTTTAATATTCCTCCATAACCAATGTTAGATGCTTCTGTCTCGATAATCTTCGGCCATGCAGGGTTAGCCAGAGTCAAGCAAGGTAAAGATTGAACACGAAGTTTAATATTTTTTACCAATTCGGTGTGACTATTATACCAAGGTGCTTTATGATCCTTTTTAAGCCTGTCGTATAAAGGGGTTAAATCACGAGATATTTTTTTGTAAAAAGGGGAAATGTAATTTAAACTACCCAAAAATCTTTGTAGTTGCGTCTTGTCTGTAATGACATCAGGAAATTTTGAAGCAAAATCAATTGATCGTTGAATTGGGGTAACCTTTCCCTGATAGATAAGATGTCCTAAAAATCAAACATTAGTTTGAAAGAGACTCATTTTTGGTTTAGAAATCACCAAACCATTTTGTATAACAATTTTCTTGAAAATGTCCAAATGTTTGATGTGCATTTCAAGAGTCTTTGAATAAACCAAAATATCATCAATATAAACAATGATGAAGTCTAAGTAGGGATTGAAAATATCATTCATAATTTTCTGAAATTCAGAAGGAGAGTTTTTCAAACCAAACGGCATAACATTCCATTCGTATTGTCCAAATGGGACATTAAAGGTTGTTCTATAAGAATGCTATTTAAATATTTGTATCTGTCAATACCCTGATTTCAAATCAAATTTTGAGTATATGTTAGCATCATAAAATCTTGACAATAAATCTCTTTTATTCAGGATAGGATACAGAATCCATTTTAAATATTTGTTTAAAGGTTTATAATTTATTACTAACCTGGGGACACCTCATTCTCTTTCCGCTACATTATTAACATAGAATGCAGTACAAGACCAAGGAGATTTTGAAGGTTTTGTCAAACCCTTTTGTAACAAGCTATCAATTTCCTTCTTGTAGAATTCAACCAATTCGGCGTTCATCTCGCAAGGAGGAGACTTGGTGGGAATATCATCCTCAAAGAAATTATCTTCATAGGGAAGGGTCACAATATTCTTTTTTCGATTCCAAAAAGCACTAGGGTGATCAGCACAAATATCAATAGCCATTTGTTCTGAAATCAATTTATTTTTTTCTTGTACTTTAGTAGATTTTAAAGTATCAAAGATGTTCATACTAAACAATTCAAGTTGTAATGAATCAACATGCTTTTGTTTCATATTAATCAAAGCATTAATATCACACGAAATAGGATCAGTGACAAAAGTATAACTAATACTCTGATCTTTATACGTAGCCAAGAAGCCTTTAGCAGTTATGGTAGTAAACAAATAGATGACATTTATGAAAGGTGTTCCAAGTATGATTGGAGGATATAACTGATTTTTAACCAAGAAAAAGAAATGCGGTATGCAAACTTTGTTTTGGCAAATACGCGTATTAGGCAATTTATACTTTATATCTAAAGCATGTCCAAAAGCAGATTTAACCATATGAGTTATTTTTTCAAAATACTTGGTAGGTACAAGACCTTCCTGAATGCCATCCACCCCACTATCAATCATAGCAATAACAGTTATAGAAAAAGCATTATTAATTAGGATAGTGCATTTAACATACCTTGTATGAGCAGTAACAATCTGCATCATTCCCAAAAACATACCTTGCCTGGGATCAAGATTAAAGGATTTGGTAAGAGTAGTTTCGTCCACAATATTTTCCCTTTGTTATGAATAGATTCAACAGATTCAGGTTGAGTAATTCGATGATCACAAATCATTTGATTTTGTTTAAGAGATTTAATCTCATTTTTTAAATTCTCAATTTCTCCTTTTAGATCGTCAAAAGAAGAGTCACGAGTAGAAATAGGTTGTTTATTAAGCCTATTATTAACTTCAGACAAAGAGTAAGGTGCAGAATATTCGAATTCAAAATCATTTGTATGTTTTTCAATAGGTTTTGAAAAACTAGCACTATTATTAACAGCTAATTGAATAATTTTTTCACGCAGATTATTATTAGTTACTTCTTTCAGAAGTTCAATCACATTATCAGAAGTAATGGTATTAATGTTCAAATCTTCAAATTGAGATTGTAATTTATAAAATTCATCATTTTCACAAGAGCAAATATCACCTCAACATTTACAAGTATTCATATTAACTTGCTGATTATTATCAGAGGACTCAGGTAAATCAATGTCTTCCTCAAAACCTGATTCAGAATCATAATCGGACTCAGAACCTGATGTATAAAGGAAACTATAAATTTTTTCGTGCATGTCATCATCTAGCTCTAAGGTTTTCAGCTTTTCAAGCTTACAATTTGGTGCTATATGCCTAAAATTGCCACACTTGTAGCACTTAATATTAGTGAGTTCTCGCTTAGACCTATTTTTGGTAAATCTATTAGATTTACGAAAAGCTCTTCGCTCTTCACGTTCTTCCTTAGACCTCCGTCTAGACCTTCCTTTCCTATAAGGTTTATCAGGGTTAGAGTCTCTAGAATCTCTATGTTTGGTCTTCTTACCATTAGCAGTCGTACTGGGTATTCCAAACTGGACACAAAGGTCTCATAGCTGAGATCTTTCTCTAAGCTTATCCATCTTAAGTTGTCGAGATAACCGTAATTCATTACATAAGTTTATACCTTCTTGAATACAAACTCCTATCAACTTACCATAAGTATAAGTGTCGTAAGGAATTTCACCTTGAGGATTCCTCAGAGTTGTTCTTACTCTTTCAGCAAATAATGGGGGAAGACAGTCTATGAACTTAGTTTTCCAATGCTCAAGACCGTTTTCAGGTAGTTCCATCACCCGACTCATAGAAGTGTCTCTTTACCATCGGAATTCTCCCAAGTGTCTACATCGTAGTCGATTTAATAGAGTACGAACAGTCTCATACTGATTGGTAAACCTACCATTAAAATGTTCTAAGATAGTTAGAACCAGAGTATAAACAACATATTCTCTATTTCTGACTAGAGCTATGCCTAAGTTATCAACACCTTCGTTATCTGCAGTAGCATTTACCACAGCAGCTTTTGCTTCAAAGCTCATATAATTATCCCACCAACCTCTAGGTTGGCCAGTAAAACCTACAATAATAATTTTACAAATATTTCTATCTGTATTTTTCACATTTTTACATATGGTAGCATACATCAGCATTCTATGAACAAGAATAGTCAATTGTCTATCAGTCAATCCATCAAGATTCCATTCATATATTTCATACCCACTATAAGAGGTATTGATTTGATTTCAGTCTCGTTCCTCGATTAACACATCTTGAGGAGTAGGTCGGGAATAATAATAAGTCTGCATGATGGGTTTATGTGCAAACTGAGTAGTATTACCACTATTCTTTTTCGGATAACCACGAAGTTTATTAAACTCTAATGCAACATGCTCTTTAAAATCAAAAGCTTGTTCTATTACATCAGCAAAATTTTCTGACAAATCCATAGGTTTTGCACTAAATTCAGAAAACTTTTTATCAAGAAGTTCTTCCAAATCAAAAAGAGGTTTAAAGACAAAATCTTGAATCTCAGGGGGTCTTTGTACATGAGTAAAAAATTATGTGATATGTTTAGAGGTGGAAGCTTTCTCAGGAGTTTTCAAATCGGTTTTTATCTGAATTATCAAAGCAGTTAGTTCGTCTAATTGTTTATCAAGAGAACTATTATGCTCACCCAAAACTTTAACATAAAGTCCCAAATAATTATTTTGAGAGATTAAATTATTAACTTCATTGATGCTAACTGCCGCAACATCTTCTTCAACAAATTTTTGAAAGGCAGTAAAAGCAATACCAATATTATTTGGTAAAATGAAAGATACATGAGGTGGATAAATAGCTTTAACAGTATTACCAGATTCATCATTATAAGATCATTCAAGAACGTTAATAAATAATGGTAAATAAGTGGTTATAAACCAAGGTACAAAGAACATAATATGATTATGCAAAGCACATGTTTCATAGAACTCTTAAGAGATATTATTTAAGTCCTCAGCACTATAAGTGTCAAAAAACCAAGTTTTAAATCGGTTCCATGTATTACTAGAAAAATTATTTTGAACATACTTTCGTACCAGGGAACCTGGAGTAAAATATATCTGGTGTACGTCCATCATTAAGTATCATTAGAATTAAAATACATTTTGGATGCAGAAGGGATATCCTTATCAGAAATATCAGATGATTTATCATTAGCTCGAACAATATTCAAACGAGGATCAATTTTAATCTTATTTTTGTTAGTTATAACAGAAAATATAGTATGCAAAGAAGAAGCACGATTACGAGCTGGACCATATACTGGTTCAACCGGTGAAATATGCTGGATAGCAAAAGATTTTCTATCAGAAAATGAATGTCGATTATAAGGAACACTCTGTTCATCAAACAGAATAAAAATCTTTCCGTCAGAATTTTGAGTAATATGGGAATATTCTGAATTAGTGATAGCATTGGTCATCTGTTCAGGAGGTATAACAGAATTTAAAGTCCAAGTAGTAGGAAAATTAATCTCTTCCCATTTAATAGGTCGTCTAGTAGTGACCTTAGATTTAGCAAAATTAGTTTCTACTAAAATAGTTTGATCAGATGTATCATATAACTTACATTTTGGATTCAATGTAGCAAGCAGTTTAAAATAGATTCTATAGGATAAACAAATTAATTCAGATTCAGGCGCATAGTTATAACCATGTGTTTTAACATTCAAAGTTAAACCATCTAAAATATTAGAATCAGTCAGAGATAACTGCAAATTAGGCTGAGTGTTAAAATAGACCGGACCATATGCCACAGTAGATTCAATCGAACCCATCAAGGATTGTCGGAAATTTAAATTTCTCGCATCATGTAAAGCAGTTAAGAAAGTCTCAGGTAACCCTTTAAGAGTTAAAGGCTTAAAAGTGATATGAACCATGCCAATATGCAAGAACTTGTATTGCGATTTATATAAATCAATATCTCGCTTATTTAATAAACGAATTGTCTGTTCAGACGAATTTAACGCCAGAGATTGCTCCATTGTCTTAATTAACTGTTTATGAGAGATTTTATAAAACCAACCATAGTCATAAATGGTTTTGATATCAATTTTTGGAATAGTCCATTTGTTTAACAAATCAAGGTTTTGAGGTATATCTACCTCTTCCAATCGAGTACTTTTAGTACTAGTATCTCCTAGATCCATGATCAATAGAAATATATCTATGCCGAAATACTTCACATCAATCTCATATTTACCATGAAACTTTCTAGGCTCTAATACCAACAAAACAGGATCTCCGAACATGGGTGGTAGTCCGCGCGATCATCTTCAATCTATCTTTTCAACATCCGAACTCAAGGATTAAATCCGAATCGAAATATATACAAATTTTTATATAGTTTTATGACTGTATGGAAGGATCTTATCCTTTTACCCAAGCAAAGGGTCTGTCAAGATTCAATACGTATTGTTATTGAGCCCATGTGTCTAGCATTTCTAACCGAGTATAGAGCGCCCTTTTTAAGTCATTAACGGGCATAGAACCACGGCTAGCTAGACGGAGTCACTAAGACAAAGCCAATAACTTGTTGTATTAAATCTGACTGTACCACCGTCTCAGAACCAATTCAAGAAACCATATATAAATTTATTTATATTTAGATAAAGTCTAGATCTTTCATGGTAGATATAAAAGTTAGTTATAAAAATGAAGTTAGTTATTCGACCTAGATATAATTCTTTAGCCAGACATAGTCACGGCTCAGATTGGAGAAGCAGAGAAAGTAAGAGAAAGGAAGAATAAAAGTACCTTGTGGCCAACACCAGGGCCTATAAGAGAGCTACCCCCTTTATTATATTAGCAACTCTGGAAAGTACCCGACAAACTTACAAATTACAATACAATAGAGGGTTCTTTACAAGAGAGAAAAGAGAGAGGGTTTTCTGAACCTCCCTCTTCCTCAAAGAAAGTAAACTAATATATAGAAAAGGAAAAGGAATCTTTGTACAGTAGTGGATTCTTATCTGGGTCCCCAAAACAGTGTTTCTACTGTCGCTAGTGCCTTTTACTGTTCACGATAGTCCTTACATCGTGCCTTTCTTTGTCAATCCAAATAGGAAATCTTCTGTCTCCTTCAGCGTAACTCCTGAACCTGGTTCTTTTGGCTCAAATCGTTGAGCTTCCTTCGTATCATCCAAAGTATCATCACTCGTTTCACTCCTCATAGAAGCGTCGGATTTCTCGTAGTGAGTGATATTCAGGAGTAGATTCCTTCGAACTTTGTCTAAGTAATTATTAATGAGTTCTTCTTTATTTCCATCTAGATTGGAAATTCTTCTGGCCATATGCCTGACAAAGATATCATCATCATCGTTTTTAGCGATAGAGGCAAAAGTATCACTTTGCTTTTGTGATAGATATGCATGTAGCTCCGCGTATAATGGGCTACTCTCCGGAATATCTTCCAGGTGTACGGATGATGATGTTGTATTCTGAGATATCTTCGAGCTTATCAAGCTCATGCCTCCTCACTGCAGAATTGGCGCTTTTGATAAGGATCTATATGACGATCCTGATGATGATCCGGGGGATGATCTTCCCCGTCCGCGTTAAGGGGAACTACCTCTAAGATCGTAACCATTGCTTTATCGGTAAAGAAAAGAGATAGGAAGCTCATTGTAAAGATGATAAATATTCTCTAGATAAAAAATCTGGAAGAGAGTTATCGCTCCCTTTTTTATAATGAATTTCTAAGTCAAAGGGGACTAGTTGTGCCTGCCACCTGGTGAATAGCAGCTTTGATGCATCATGTTTGAAATCTTTATCAAACATATATTTTACAGATTGCGTATCCATTTTTATTAAAAACTTTTGATTGTATAAATCATCTTGAAACTTTAATACGCACTTAACGATGGTAAACATTTCAAGCGCCACTGTAGCATATTTTTTCTGAGCATCACTCCATTTTTCAGAATGAAATCAAATCAAATATTCATTTTTGTTATATTATATTATATTATATTATATTATATTAATTATATTATATTAATTATATTATATTATATTATATGATATTAAAAGAAGACACCATTTCACACTGAATGATTACGACTTCTTCAAAGAGTTGTGACTTTTCCGATTAGTTGTGACCTTTCTGAAGGGTTGTGACTTTTATGATAAGAAACAATATGCACATGTTCATACTACCATTTGTTAACTATAAATGGAGTAGTTTCCTCACATTTTAAAACTAAGATTTTTTTCTGTTTTCTATTATCCTCAATTTCAGTGAAATTTGAAAACTCAGTAACATGAATGTTAAATTAATATAATACTCCTACTAAAAACATCCAATTTAGTATATCTTATATATTTTGTACAATTGTTTATTTTTATCATTATATTATATTAAAAGTAAGAACTCCAACAATACACTAATAACTAAGTAATGCACTATGGAGCAGGGAGGAGAAAGTAAATTTAAGGGGTGTAACTAAGCGATTTTAAGAGTGACTAACTTTCAGTAGTAATCATAAGAAAGTCCACTATTCGTAGGAACTTATACTTTAACATTTATTTTATAACTGCTTACTTATTTGTTTATTTTTTAATATTCACATTATTTTTAATAATAGTGTAGTACATGATTTGATATTAACGTGTAACGTACGTGCGTTAAAACTAGTAATTTTTTAAAAGTACAAATATATCTAAGATAATTTAGTGAAATATGATTCTATTGTATTTTGTTTTTTGTTAAAATTTAGATCTAGTTGAAGCTCATCGCTAACTTTTCTTATTGCATCCAAAACTTCGGTGGTCTTTTTGAACTACACCATAAAATTGTAAAGAGTTCTAGATGTGATAAGTGTTTCCTTACAACTAGTTCCAAAGGCATTGTGTCATCTTCAACTTCATCATCAACATTGTTTTTTCCGACGGTATAACAATTTCTTCTAAGCTTTGGACCTCTAAACTTGTGTCATACCCAACAAGTTGTTGACGCTCATTGTATTGTGGTAACCGAGATCATTCATCATGATCTCAAGTTCATGAATGAATTTATTTTTTATGTGAATTCAATAAATATGATACATAATTTATTAAAATACAATGATTTTAATGTATTCATTATACTGGTGTATAATAAATTCATTTTTTTATGTGAATCCAATACATATGATACATAAATTAGTAAGTTACAATGATTTTTTTATGTAATTAAAATTAACCTTTATTACATCTCAAAACACTCTTTATATAAATATTAATGTATCGATTAAATAATACTTCTACAAAATAATAATATTTCATGATCTCACCTATTAATTTAGTAAGGTTTTACTGTAGGTAAATTTTAATGGGGTTTTGTATTAATATAAAAAGCAAAGAGAACTGAGAAGAATAAAGATTCATACAATAAATTGTAGAGAAGAAGGAAACAAATATCTCTTATTGACTTAGTCTTGCGAGTTGAAGGTACGCATTAGAGAGATGGTGAGAAGGAAACGTGTGAGAGAGGAAGGAGAGTGACGAATGAGAGAGAAAAAAAGAGAAGATATTTGTTATAAAACCTTTTAAGTATAAAAATGTCAAAGAAATATGCTAGATTATGAACATATACTTGGTTATATTTGCTTAATTACGTAATTTAGTTGTAAAACTTAAGAACAGAAGAACAATATAAAGATGAAGACAAGAAGAATATAAGACAAGAGGAAAAATATATATGAGATAACTTTCTTTCTTTCAAGTTTTCACAAAACTTTAAGTCTCTACAATATGAACTTTTATGCCTCTGTTTATAGTGTAACATAGAAGCATACAAAAGGCTAGTCATAAACATGGCATTAACATGACTATAATGGAGGAGGTTATGGAAGTGAAAGATTACAAGAATAATGGTCATAAAGATGGAGGTTATCTTCATAATGGAGGGAAGTAATGGAGATAATTAGTCATAGTAACTTCTTGGTATATTGGACATCCATACCATAATATTTTACAACACTCTCCCTTGGATATTCATAGATAATGTGTCTCGTTAAAACCTTACTAGGAAAAAACCTTGTGGGAAAATCCTAGTGAAGAAAAAAGAGTACACATATCTTTTAATACGCTTTGAATGTTGCCTCATTAAAAATCTTATCAGAAAAACACAATAATTGGGATAAAACCATGGTTAAGGAAAAGAGTACAACACAATTTTTTCTCCTCTTGAAATTTTTTTACTTGATATCTCAGAGAATATTGTAACATCTCGCAATTTGAAATAACTAGGAAGAAGCTTATAATTGGAAATAGTCATTTTTGGAAAGAATTAAAAACTTGGAAATTTAGTAAAGTAAGGAAAACTGAGTTTTTGGTCAACTTCAAATGACCATAACTCCTAACTCAGGATGAGTTAGATGTATTTCCAGATATGGTTGGAAAGATTTTGGAACGATCTTTCCAACGCCGTCAAGATTGTGCGAATCCGAGTTCGTATGAGTGAGTTATGCCCTTTGGAAGTTGGGTTGTTGGAATAAAGAAAGTTCAATCCGAATTTTGAAAGGGTAGTTTGGTCTTTTCCTTAACCTTTTATTAAATTTGTTTTAGTGAATTAATTAAGGGTCTAAACTGAACCTTGTCAGTTTTACACTTTTGGAAAAGAGTTAGGGTTTTGAGAGAAGAGAAAAGGAAAGGAGAAAAGAGGAGAAAACGTTCAAGATCGTCGTGTAATGCTTGTGGATTTCGTCGGGGGTGATCCTTACTAAGGTATGTGAGGGTCTCATCACATTGGAATCGTTCTCCCACATGCCAAGCATATTTATTTCAGTTTGGATTTGTCCTAAAAGCATTTGAATGTTGATGATCTTGATACCTATTCTTGAATTCATTTATTGTTCTTGAATTTGACTGAGTTGGGAAGTTTCTAAGTTCGTTATGTCGCATTATAGGGTCGTTTCGAGTTAGGTTTTTAGGTACATTGCTGCGTATTTGTATCTAAAAGTGATTTAAGGAAAAGAATCAAGTTTGGGTGGATTGGGGAAGAAAAACGAAGAAGAAGTTTCGACGGGCGAAATCTGAACATGGGAGCGCGTCGCGCGACTTGTTCCCAGAATTAAAATTCCAGCTTCGCGTCGCGGAGCTGACACGAGGTGTTCTGCCTCAAAATTTGTTTTCAAAACCAAATTTTAAATGCTTCTCCGCGTCGCGGACCCACTCTCAAATATTGATTTACCGTCTTTTCTCATGTTTAGCTATCTAAAATCATTCCTAAACAACATGAGATCTTTCCAAACACCAATCTTAATCCTTGAATCCATAATTCAATTCAAGGATCAGTTAAGAGTCAAGTTAAGAGCAGTTAAGATCAAAGTCAAGAGAAGTCAAGAGTCAAGTAAGAGAAGTTCATTTCAAGTTTTCATAAGTCTTTTACAAACGTTTTAACTTTGTTTTAAAACTTAAATTTTGAATTCAGTAAAGAGTAAAGTTTGAAGTTCATTTCTTCAAAAGTATATGGGGACTATGTATTTCCAAAGAGTTTAAAATGATTTCACATTTAAACAAGAAAGGAAACCTCGATTTCCAAAGTGCCTTCAGGATAGTTTTCAGAAAAGAGTAAATGCTTTCATAATTAAGTAAGAGGGGAAACTTTGATTTCCAAGATAGCCTTTGAGCTAAGTTTTTGAGAACTAATCTCAAATCACAGAAGAAGTATGTTTTTAAACATAAGAGCTAATATTATATTTTTGAGAGTAGTATTGAGCACCGATATGGGGATGCGAGTTCACATTAACTCAAGTCTCCATAAACCATGTACCATCATGGGTAAAAAAAGGGTCATACTTTTTAGATGAATCCTTTTCGTATAGACTAGTGGATCCACTTAGTAGTTCAGTTCCTATACCACGGCAAGGTATACGATGGCCCGAGCAATGTGGGGCTAATAACATTGTATCATCACTTTAGTTCTTAAGTGTTGGTTGTCGGTTAGAGAAACTCCCACAACAGTAATTGCATGGTTCCTCAAGAGATTCTGCTTAGTATGGATGGGGGTATGGGACTTCATTCATGCATTGCACAAGTATACTTTGAGAGGGATCATGATATGTTTTTTTATGATTTTATGATTATGAGTTGACATCATGTTTTTAAACAGCTTTTCTTTATATTGCACTTGTTTTAAACTGCATTATATTGAAATGAGTTCAGTTAAGTATTCTTGACTTGAGAAGAGCACAGGTAAGTGTTTCTTTCATATTCCCTTTCAAGCCTATGTTGTTTTAGCATTCCAACTCGCATACTCGTACATTCAATGTACTGATGCCAGTTGGCCTGCATCGTCTTATGATGCAGACACATGTAACTAGGATCGGCATTCCGACGCATCGTTGATCCAGTGAGCAGTTCAGAGTCCATTGGTGAGCCTCATTGCTTTCCGGAGGATCCATTTCATTGCTTTCTAGTTTAGTTTGTTAGGATGTTGTGGGGTCTGTCCCAACATCCATCTCAGTTGTTATTAGAGGCTTCATAGACAGTCAGATGTTAGTCGTTTGAGTCTTTTCATTATCATTTCTTATTGTCAAGACTTGGTTTGCCACTTTTGGCCAAGTTGAATGTTTAACCTTAAAACATTCTTAGTTATTTCATTATTCAGTTCCATTAAGTTCATTTATCATTATAGATATGAATATTGTCTTCCGCTGAGTTAAGTAAGCCAGGCCAAGGGTTCGCTTGGGGACAACAATGGTCTTCGAGTGTTAGTCCCGCCCAGGGTGTAGGTGTTGATCCCCAGTATACACGCAAGTGTACGTGGTCGTGCAAGTAATATAGATTCTTTAAGAAATGAGTTATCGTTCCCAACAGACTTATGATCAATTTATATTTAACACTTAACTCTACAACTAAAATAAAAAGTAACATTTTCAAGAGTTGATGATTTATTGTTTATCTACGAATAATTATGCAATAACTGAAAGTAACTAATTGTTAACGACTTTGATATAATGTTTCAAGCAAGTTAAAAGAAATTCCAGGGCTGCAGCATATACTGAATATCATGTATCATATTATTGGCTTAGAATTAATTTCAGTTGTCAAGTTACTGGTTTATAGGGTTGATGATATGATCCGAGTTTTATGCCTCTCGTCGCCTACCCCAGTTAGCTATCTAACTACATTGCTGAGCGGGGATAAATAGACTAACTGGCGAGCATTTATATTTCATCCTATTTCGTAACCAAGTAACGTGTTCGTTTGGGCGTCACTCCTGAACACTAATCACCTTAATCTAATGGATGGATCGAGCTCTCTATATTCTCTAGTCTATCTAATCCCTCATCTCTCGATTTTAAGATTAGACAATATATTTATCTCTAGATGGCCAGTCAAAAAATACTAAAACAAGAATATAGAAGTAACTTATAATGACAACCAAAAATTAATTCATAAACCTTAAATAATCAACATTCGATTCGTAGCTACAGCCTCAGAACTAGGGCGTTTAGCCACTCATGCTATTAAAAAACAAGAAAATATAATAGTTCATGCAATTTCCAAAAAATAAAAGAGTTAAAGGATTAAACCTATTACAAACTTGAATTCTTGCCCTTGCACATTGAATCAAAAGTCGAACCCCTACAATAGAACCCAAGGGGTCTATTTATAAGTTTAGGAAAATTGGAGACAAAATCTACTTTTACTAGGAATCCTTTTTAACACAACTTAAGCTTGAAAAATCGGGACTCCCTTGGCGTGTCGCGCCTCTTATGTCCCCAAGAACATGCTCCAGTTGTATCCTTGTTGGTGCGCCGCGCCTCTCAGGGCACCTGAGAATACTCTTTGAATATTAGGCCTTGGCGCGTCGCGCCTCTCAGCGCTCCTGATAATGGCCTCTGAATATTAGGCCTTGGCGCGTCGCCCCTAGCAGTGCGCCTGGCCCTAGGGCCTTCATTCTTAGCCGTTTTTCATGATCTTTTGCATCTCTTTTCTTCAAGTTGACTCAAATTCCCTCGAGAGTTCTTGAAACAACTAATCATGTGTGTAAGTGCACAATCATCACAAGTTACACCAAAAATTAAGCTAATGACTAGAGATCATTCTTCAATCTAATCGACTCATGGGCAAATATTGACAACTTAGGCATATAAATATGCCTAAGATCAGTAGGCTTGGGGCGTGACAAACTTGGTATCAGAGCACAGAGTTCAAGAGTCCTAGGGAGTCTATGAAGTCGTGTCTGTAGAGTCATATTTATCGGTGTGGAGTGTGTCACATCTATAATTAAGAGGCTGCAACATTTAGGAAAATTCTCACTTCTTTCATACTCATTTTGTGCGTTAGAGTTTTATCTCTAAAAAGCTTCCTTCTAATTCGTGCTTGCCTGTGTTTTCAGAGAATCATGTATCCACGAAGAGCAGTCAGAGGTAGTCCACCTAGGAGAGATGTTGAAGAGCAAGAGTTACCTTATGCACCTGAAGTGCAACCTCAAGGGGAAGTTAACCATGCTAAATTTCGTAAAGCTATCCGGATGTTAAGTCAAGTTGCGACTCATCAAGTTGGACAGAGAGGTAGTCGACAAATGGTGGCTGATACTTCAAGGATCCGTGAGTTTTTAGGGATGAATCCACCAAGCTTCGCAGGTTCAAGTGTCACAGAGGATCCAGAGAACTTTGTTGAAGTACTTTAGAAAATTTTCGAGATATTGCATGTTGTTGATGCTGAGAGGGTGGAATTAGCTGGATACCAACTAAAGGGTATTGCTAGAGTCTGGTTCGACCAATGGAAAAAGAATAGGGTTGAGGATGCGCTAATAGTGAGTTGGGTTGTGTTTGAGAGTGCTCTCATGGGACATTTCATTCCACGTGAGTTGCGAGAGACAAAGATAAGAGAGTTTCTAACCCTTAATCCGGAGTTTATGAGTGTTCATGAGTACAGTCTGAAGTTCACACAACTTTCTCGCTATGCTCCGGAGATGGTTGCTAACATGAGGAGCAGGATGAGTTTATTTGTTGCTAGGTTGTCTCGTCAGTCAAGCAAGGAAGGCAAGACAGCTATGTTGATGGGGGATATGGACCTAGCAAGGCTTATGATCCATATACAACAAGTTGAGGAGGATAAGTTGAAGGATAGAGAAGGGTTTAAAAATAAGAGGGCTAAGACATCAGGCAATGAGTTCAGGCAGCAAAAGAGTAGTACAAACCGGTCTTCCTTCCGACAGAAACATAAGGGACCTGCCCCACCATCTACTAGTGCACCTGCACCTAAGAACAAAGGTGAGTACAATAGTCAGAATTCCCAGAGTTTCAGAGCTAAACCTGACTATTCTCAAGACAGTATGGCACAAAGGGGTAGTAAGCCTCATGCATGTGCTAAGTGTGGCAGAAACCACTCAGGTATTTGTCGTGAGGGCTTTACTAGTTGTTTCAAGTGTGGTTAGAACGGTCATTTTCTGAGGGAGTGTCCTGAGAACAGGCAAGGTAGTGGAATCAGGGTAATAGGGCCCAATCTTCTTCAGTTGCTCCACTAGACGAAACTGCACCTAGAGGAGCTACTTCCAGTACTGGCGGAAGAGCAAACCGCCTCTATGCAATCACTAGTCGCCAAGAGCAAGAGAACTCTCCAGATGTTGTCACTGGTATGATCAAAGTCTTTAATTTTGATGTTTATGCTTTGCTAGACCCAGGAGCAAGTTTATCTTTTGTAACCCCTTATGTTGCAAATAAGTTTGAAGTTATTCCAGAGACACTTTGTGAACCCTTCTGTGTTTCTACACCTGTTGGGGAGTCTATTCTAGCTGAGCAGGTTTATCGTGATTGTGTCATTTTCATCAATCACAAGGACACCATGGCTAATTTAATTGAGTTAGACATGGTGGATTTTGATGTCATTCTTGGTATGGACTGGCTTCATGCCAGTTATGCCTCAGTTGATTGTAGAACTCGTGTAGTCAAGTTTCAGTTTCCAAATGAGCCAGTCTTAGAGTGGAAGAGTAGTTCAACATTGCCTAAGGGTCGTTTCATTTCGTACCTTAAGGCAAGGAAGTTAGTTTCTAAGGGGTGTATCTATCACCTAGTCCGAGTTAATGACTCAAGTGTTGAGGTACCTCCTATTCAGTCAATTCCAGTAGTAAAAGAGTTTCCAGAAGTCTTTCCAGATAATCTTCCCGGAGTCCCTCATAAGAGAGAGATAGACTTCGGTATAGATCTTATTCTAGATACTCATCCTATCTCTATTACGCCATATAGGATGGCACCAGCAGAGTTAAAAGAGCTTAAAGAGTAGTTGAAGGATCTCTAAGATAATGAGTTATATGCTAGTTCTCTAAATGTGAGTTTGGCATGAGTCTGTGGCATTCTTGGGACACATAGTTTTCGGTGATGGAATTAGAGTTGATACTCAGAAAGTGAGGCAGTGCAAAATTGTCCTAGACCCACATCTCCAACTGATATAAGGAGTTTCTTGGGTTTGGCTGGCTATTATAGAAGGTTTGTAGAGGAGTTTCTCATCAAATTTGTTCCCTTTGACGAAGTTAACTTAGAAGACAGTGAAGTTTCAATGGTTTGAAGCTTGTGAGAAAAACTTTCAGGAATTGAAAAAGAGGTTGACTAGTGCCCCAGTGTTGACCTTACCAGAAGGTACTCAAGGTTTTGTGGTGTATTGTGATGCATCTAGAATTAGTTTGGGTTGTGTATTAATGCAGAATGACAAGGTTATAGCTTATGCCTCCAGACAGTTGAAAGCTCATGAGGAGAACTACCCAACCCGTGATCTAGACTTGGTTGTCGCTGAAATTGCTTTGAAAATAGGGCGTCTTTATGGTGTTCACGTGGATGTGTTCACCGATCGCAAGAGCCTTCAGTATGCGTTTAGTCAGGAAGGGCTTAATCTCATACAAAGAGAGTGGTTAGGGTTACTCAAAGATTATGACATGAGTTTTCTTTATCAACCTGGTAAGGCTAATGTTGTTGCTGATGCCTTGAGTAGGTTATCTATGGGTAGTACCTCGCATTTTGAGGAAGGTAAGAAAGAGGTAGCAAAAAAAATGTGCATAGACTTGCACGATTAGAGCATTTGCAACTTAATTAAATATTGGGTCAACAAATACATCTGGTAAATTATTTGCAATATTTGCAAATGAATTATCTCTTGAACTTCAAGTTCATATTTTTTTAACGAGGATCTAGATAATTCAGCCCCCACGTAATTTTCAGCTGCTAATCATATCTCCCCCTAATGTTAGAAAATCTAACATTTACCCCCAACCTCACTTGGGGATCTATCTTTGTGCGTGGTGGAGCAATAAAATCATATGTGCACACATCAAATTTTAGATGAAAATTATTTGGTTCCTGACTCTGAACCAATTGTGATGGGAGAACATGTTGGCTTGATGCGTACATGTTAAATAAACTCATCTCATACCAAATTTCATTTGGGAGATTGTTCTCATAATCAATGGTCAAGCTATAATTGGAGGCATACAATTTCTGCTAAACCAACCAACATTATCAACATAATTTTATAGTTTGAAATTGTGCTCTTAATTTAACAATTAGAGCAAACAACCTTACAAAAACCAATTTGTAAGTTGATACAATACACATGTGACCATACCATAGATGCATCTATTAAATCATAATAGTAAGCATTCCACATGGCAGGTGAACGGGCCTATATTCACCATTTTATATGTTCCAAATAATTTTAGGGGATACAATCTCAACCTTAGCTGGTACAATGATAATTTAGGATGAGAACAAGCAACACAAGAGAATTCTTGAAGAATTTTTTATTTCTTCAGACATATAGTCACGTGAATTCTCAATCTCTTTTGCATCAAATTTAAATTGGAATGACCAACCAGTTATGCCAACTGATATTTATTCTAGTAAACTTTTGGTTTACTTTTGCATGTGATTCCTTCATCATGCCCATATTTTTATACAACAAACAAGAGAAAGACGGGTAACCTTTTACGTAAATATTCATAACCGACTTTGATTGTAGTAATATGAATATATTTAATCTTTCAATAATTTACAGTCTCAATATATATATTTTTTCTTTTCAATTCCTCCAAAACTTAAAAAGTTTCTTTTGAGACTTACTACAACCCCAATATTATGAACTATTTCATATTCTGATAGTAACAAATTAGTCCTTCTGAAACTCTCAATTAATTTTGTGTACTGCCACAAATTTGATAACACCATTCTTATGACGACCATCTCCTTCAAGGAGAAAATTATTATTATTGTCATGGTTAAAATTATTACATGCAAGACTTATTTCTTGACGGTCAATGACAAATTTGTGTTACCACACAATAATATTTAATTTATGTCATGACCACAACCTTTATATGAAATAATTATTTCTTTCTTTTGTCCTTTAATAGTTCATAATAAAACATACCACAATATTTGTGTAGTTTTCAAAGTATATGATCAAATGATCATTTATATCAAAATATTTCTTTTCAATCTCTCAAACCTCCCGTAGAGGTGAGATGTGACATTTATCCAACCATACATGAACATGTCCTTATCCATACGAACACAAGTCACATTTTCTTCGAGAAATAGACTATGACCATTTATACATGCTTCATAAGTTTTGATTAGAAACTCATTGTCATACTTTAATATTTAACATATTTATATGAACCACCTCAACATCACCTTGAAAGGTCAAGTCTACCACTTTGTATTCCTTTATTTTGATGAAGGGTTTACAAAACTTATCAAATTGGGTTGCACCAACAACAAGCTGCCCAATAACTTTTCATACCATTTTGATGGACAAAACTTATCTTCACATTTGAAGGACCATCTTAAGAAACAATGTGCCCAAAAACCTTTCATACCACTTTGATGGACAAAAAATACCTTCACATTTGAAGGACCATTTTAAGAACCCATAATGTTCTTCCTTTTAATTACCACAATGATGACCATTAACATTTTACCGCACCCATATTTCATATTCAACCAGTTGTCATTCTCAGACATAGCATGCCCCTGCTACCACATTCACATAAGAGAATGGAGAAAATCAATTGGGCGGATTTCATGACTTTTATCAAGAGCATATCAATTTGCTCAGTCATCATTACATCATCATTATATTATGTTGGCACTTGAACCCAACATCTTAGGTGATAAGAAGACATTTTAGGTCATTATTTGTTGGGACCACACCCAACATTTTATTATCATGATGCACCAGGACTCTCACCCAATGCATTGTCCTTTTGATGCGACATGACTTGAATCCTTCGTCTTACTCTCAATCAATGACATAATAAACCAAATATAATAGGACTCACCATTGAGCCTTAAAAAAAATATTCCCCCTTTGTGATTAACATGCACAAATAAATATAGAACAAAAGAAACACAATAAAAATATTCTCAACAAAGTATGTACTAATATCTTAAATTTGTCAAAACAGAGAGTTACATATAGTATTATATTATATTATATTATATTATATTATGTTTGGTCCACAATAACTAATCTAGTGAATTACATTTATAAAATTGCACACTAAGAAAATAATAATTCCAATCACACTAAAATAAAACTGCTTACTACCATCAACCTTTTTCAATTTCCATGTGAATCCAAAATATTTCACACACAAAATAATATAAATTAAAAGCTTATGTAATAACCAAAATAGTAAGTATAATCATAAATAAAATATTACACAGATTTTATAGTAATTTACCTTAGCTTGTTCCCAAAAGAAAGATAAACACAATTATTTTTACCTTCGATTCTTTATATTTACTTTGCTTCAATTCTTCAATGGTGGAACAATCGTATTGATAACCTGTTGTAAAACTTAGAACAAAAGAACCATATAAAGATGAAGACAAGAAGAATATAAGACAAGATTTACAATATGAGATAAAAAAAAATTCCAAGTGTTCACCAAATCTTCAACTCTCTACAATATGAACATTTATGCCTCTATTTATAGTGTAACATAGAGGCATACAAAAGGTTAGTCATAAACATGACATTAACATGAATATAATGAAGGAGGTTGTGGAGGTGAAATGTTACAAGAATAATGGTCATAAAGATGGAGGTTATCTATATAATGGAGGGAGGTAATATAGATAATTAGTCATAGTAACTTCTTGGTGTAGTAGACATCCATACCATAATATTTTATAGAGAAAATACATAAATTCCACCTTGAACTTGTATCGAAAAGTCACTTACACGCTTAAACCATCATGATGATCTATTACACACCTTTACTATTTAAAAGTGAATTTATTTACCCCTTAAAACTGACGTAGCAAAGAAATAAAATGAAAATAAAAACTAAACGTGTCAGTTAGAAATAAAAATAAAAATAATAATTAGAATCAACTTTTAACCCCACACCCTCCTCCACCCCACCCCAACCCCCAAACCTCTTCTTCAAACCTCTTCTTCTTCACATCTATTCTTCTTTTTCACATCTCTTCTTCTTCATTCTTTATACATCACAATCTCAAAGCACAACTTTTCTTTTTTATTAGAAATTAGGTAATTCTCATAGATTTGTTAGTGAATAGTTGTATTTTGTGATAATTTTTACTAAAGGAAGAATCTAAAAAGAATTTTGGATAAACCTAAATAAATAAATCCTTAAGTTATGTTTAGGTGATTTTGGTTGATTGTTTCTATCTTTTCTATTTTTTAACTTTGTTAAAGAAATTTTGGTTGTTAATCAATTTTTGGGTTGGGTTCAAAATTGTAGCTTTATGGATATGGTGGTTCTAGGTAATGGGTGAAAAAAAAAGAGGAAATTGAAAGTGGTGAAGAAGATTAATCAATTTTTGAATTTGGTGAAGATGACAACTTTATGAGTGTGGTGGCGTTGGGTAACGATTTTGAAAAAAAAAGAGTGGAAATTGAAGATGGTGAAGAAGAAAAAAATTATATTAGGAATGGTGATGGTGATATTTAGTGGTGAATGGCGAAGAAGAAGAAGAATAATTGAAGGTGTTATGGCGGTGGTGAAAAACAAAGAATCAATAGTGAATAAGGTAGCCGTATATGATTTTTTTCATGAGATAAGAGATGGAGTGGGTGAGATTTTGTGATGAAGAAGGTATAATTATTAGAGAATTTTAATAATTAATTAGAAATTAATTAGTGCAAAATATTGTTAACAAAAGAAAAGTAATTAATAAAGAAAAGAAAACATTTTTTTTAAAATAAAAAATCATAATTTCTGACATGACGCCGACGTAGCTCTAATGTGGCTACAAGTGTATTACACCACACCCTGTGAGAATGGTGTTACACGTCTCAGGGTGGTATTAAATTCACTTTTGAATAATAAAAGTGTGTTATAGGTCATCATGATAGTTTAAGCGTGTAAGTGACTTTTGGAGAATGGTGTTACACGTCTCAGGGTGGTATTAAATTCACTTTTAAATTAATAAAAGTGTGTTATAGGTCATCATGATAATTTAAGCGTGTAAGTGACTTTTTGATATAAGTACAGGGGAAATTTATGCCTTTTCCTATTTTATAACAAATTTTACTTTTAAATTAATTATTAAATTAAACTAAGTACTCCCTCCGTTCCATTTTATGTGAGAGAGGAAGCAATATAAATAGTTTTGACTGGTAGCGTGTAAATGATACGATACTCCACTGGTTAAACGGCGTCGCCCGGCAGGAAAAGCTTTGGGATAGTGTATTAAATGTGACAAAGTAGTTTGTTAATTAGGTAGGAGTCCTCCAAGTTTTAAATATTAGGTAGAAGTGACAAATATATAATTAATATTAATGAAATTAAAAAATCTTTCCTCAACAGCCCCAAACTTTTAACTTTTACACTTTTATCCTATATTTTTTACCTCAAAATACCTAAAATTTCACTAAAATATATGAGAAGAAAAAAGGCGGTACTTTTTACTTTTCTCACCTGCAGCGTCTTCAACAACAAGCCTGAAGGACAACTACCAAGTCTTCAACGAGGTTGAAGTATGCTTCTCAATTCCCTTCTTCTTCTTTTTCTTCATCCTCATCATTCTTAATTTGTAAGCATATATGTGGTTTATGAGAAATCTATCAAGAAAATTTTGTGAAAATGGATACCAAATTTTTTT
>JAJOOS010006726.1:0-66323 GCA_029582725.1 Solanum chiquidenum
AAAAAAAAAAAACCTTTTTGACTTGTTTAATACTAGAAATTTAGGCTTGAGTTGAGTAGTACTTATTCTTATTTATATGTTGTAATGATCATGACCATCTTAGATGTAGAATTGATCCATCTTGATCGAGACTTGTGTCATGTGTGGTGAGGTAGTTTGCATATATTCCATGTTTTGCATCTTAATCTAGAACATGTCCTGCATGTTATTGAAGCGAAAATAAAAATTATTGCTTTGTTTAGAAGATGTTAATAGACTTTCTTTGATTTATCTTGTAAATTTTAGTCTTTTAAGATATTATATCATTAGTAATCCCTTTGAACTTGTAGCCTTTCGTTTGGTAGCCTCATATTTATCTTGATCCATTTTTTGAATCCCTAATTTTTGCACCCTGCTCTCTTGAGCACTATATCATAAATTGTGATAAAATTATTACATATGAAGAAAGTGGATGGTTGAAAAAAAGGGTGACCAATGATAGTTACTTGTGATGCGAATGCCTTTTTAGAAAGAGTGTGACATGAAAACAAAATTGCTTGCAAAAGAAAAAAATGATTGAAGCATTCTTGATATGTTGAGAATTACTTTTGAAAATAATTGAAGAGAGGGCTAGTAAAAAAAGGTTATGAAAATAATGGGGGGAGAAGGCAAAGTACCCCCTAGACTATGACCGAAATCTCAGAGACACACCCTAACTAAACTAAGGTATTACTCCCCCCTGAACTTATTTTATATATAATATTGTACACCGTTTGGATGATATGGCACACCCCGTGACTCCATGCAGTTGAGGCGCATGGGATATATTTGGATGCCACATAAGCCAAAAAGGTGTACAAAATTATTTAAAAAATGAGTTCAGTGGGTAATAGGACCTTAGTTTAGTTAAGGTCTGCCTCTGGGATTTGGGTCATAGTCTAGGGAGGTACTTCTACCTTTTTCCAATAATGGGTGGTGAAACAAAAATGCAAAGTGCTTAGGGAAGGTTTAAGTCACTATTATATAGTTTCCAACTTGTCTCCTAGCTAGCATTACAACCCGTTAAAGTCCTATTTTATTTTATTTGAGCATAATTAATTAGTGGAGATGTATATATTAGGCAAGCCAATGGTCCTTTGTGCATACATGTGAATTTTTTTGTGAGTGAGAGAGTTGTTCTTTGATGCTTAGTCCTTAATATATATTCGATTTTTTGAATTGAGTGTCTAGACTATTTCTTCTTGTGAGGGCACTTGTTTCATAATAAATAGGTGATTTTATTAGCTTTCTTTGATGTACTAGGTGACCAAACCTAATTTGATGAGTCGAGTCTATCTTTGAGGTTAGGAGGTTAGAAGTTTGTTGATTTATTCAGTATCTTGCATAATGATTGGAAGAGTACTTGATATTATAATTTGTAACATGGCTTAATTATTTGTATCAATCAAAGTGGTGGTACTCCGAGTTCGGTATTTTTAGATGAGCTTTAATGCTTGCTTGAGGACGAGCAAAAGTTTAAGTGTGTGATGTTGATGTGAAGGCAAAAATATATATATTTAAGCATTATTTGCCTCATATTTAATATTTTCATTATCGGTCTTTTAGTATAAATTTAATGGATTATTCTTATATTAATTATTTTATTTGTAGCATTAAAATGGCTTGAAGATGAAGAAATTTGGAGTACAAATGAATTAAAAACAAGAAATCATATAAGGAAATCAAACAACTTAATGGATTAAATCTATATCTATATCTATAATACCTTAAAGGCATGAACTCCTAACTTGAATTTTAAATTACTATAATATCCCTAACTTAGGTTTTCACTTTTTCGATGAGTTGTGACTATTTTCGATAAGTTGTGACTTTTTTCAAAGGGTTGTGATTTTTCGATGAGTTGTGACTTTTTCAAAGAGTTGTGACTTTTTTAATAAGTTGTGACTTTTCCAAAGGGTTATGACTTCTCGGAAATGTCACTTTTTCGATGAGTTATGACTTTTCCGATAAGTTGTGACTTTTTTCAAAGGTCCGTTGTAATTTTTCGGGTGAGTTGTGACTTTTTCAAAGAGTTATGACTTTTTCGATATGTTGTGACTTTTCCAAAGGGTTGTGACTTCTCGGAAAGGTCATAAATTTTTAGATAAGACACAAAAAAATATACTTGTTCATACTACCCATTATTGACTATAAATAGAGGGGCTTCCTCTCATTTTTCAAACCCGATTTTTTCTAATCTCCTACTCTTCTTCTTGCATATTCTAAAAAAATTCGTGTGATTTATTGTCGTTGAGTGAGTTCGAAGTTTAGCGGAATATGAGGTACCACTATTCTGATGAGGTAAATCGTTCTATCCTAAGAGGGTACATTCCATAACCTCGAGTACTTGAGAAAAATAATTTTGATGATATAATAATTATTTTTTTGCTTAATATATACATTAGTATGTAATGTTCCAATATATGAAATTAACATGATGTAGTCTAAATTAATTTGTTAACAATTTTTCTTGTGATGCAAATATATGCTTGTGAACATGTTTTTCCAAAATTATTAAACTTCTCAAGAGTGAAAATATGTGAATATATATGAATCATTTAAAAATTTATCAATTACAAAATAAATTTTATATTCAGTAATATGGAATAAACATTTTCATATTGTTCCTACACTAAATTAAAATCTAATAACTATATGAAAAATAGTAACATTAATTAAAAGTCATATTTATTTGTGTAAGTATAAAATTTATTAGAAATACATATATTGCACATTAATCCTTTAGTTATAAAATTATAATTCTCTTAGTTATTACTAATTATTGCAAATGTTATTCACACTCTTTAACATTGTTTAGTTATAATATTATGTATTCGCATAGTTATTGCATTAATTATTTCTATCTTTCATCTTTTCTTGTAATAACTTATGACCAATAATTTTTCATATCATTACGCCGCCCCTATATATGTGATAACACGATGTTGCTATTTTCCCTTGGATGAATACTGCTTGATTGAATAAATCGAAAATCGTTTACAAGTATATGAACTACATCTTTGTTGGATGTAAGATAAACAAGTGATTATATATATGATTTCATAGATAGAATATATTATTTAATTTTAATTTTTAGTTTTTCTGGTAAAAAAAGGAAACATTTCTCAGTTAACTATGAATAGTCAAATAACTATCTTTGATTTTTGTGTACAGTGAATCGAGAAATAAAATATGAGAGTCAACAACAAGAACATCATCTATTATGTTATAACATATAAAATAAAAATTATTATACAAAGATTAGTTCTAAAAAAAAATGTAGTTGTTCTCTTGACATGTTCATATGACATCTAAAAAGTTTAACGTGGAATACACGTGCAAAGCACATCTGGTTAGATGATAAGAAAAATACACAACAAATATCGTATATAAGGTAAAATTATGAAATACGACTAATTATATGATTGAATCTCATCAAATTGAAATAAATATATGTATTATTGCATTTAACTAATATAATTTTTCATTGACCATCTTCATAGATTTGCGTGAATAAGAAATATATATGATGATCCACATTGAACATTCTCAAAAGAATCTGCAATATTATTTTGTGCAAAGTTTATTATTCAAATCTTCACTTAAATAAGTAATACTATTTACTATAACATATATTTTCTTAATTGATAATCACGTGCAACGCACATGTCGAGAAACTAGTTTAATAATTATATATGAGCAGTAGAAAAAATGGAAAATTGCAAACTGCAATTGCCTAATTGTGCACATGTGGCAGCAGCTGGAGGCTGGCTCTTATTACCGAAGGCAGGGTCAACAATTTCTAGAATACACGGAAAACCCAATTCTTTTGGGTTTTGGTTTCTAAGTTTGTTTTGGACTCAATATTATATTTAGGGTTTCTATATTTATAAATAGAGAAAATGGTCACATACACCATCAATCTATAACCAAATTCTCAACTACATACTTATATTTTACAGTGGTCCTATTACCCCGCTTGAACTATTTTAAAGTGGTATAAATGCACCCTTAAGTGTTGACATGGCACATAGAGTGTGCTCACTCTCTTGAAGGCATGTGAAAGTTGAAAAAACTGATAAAAAGATAATTTTAAAGATATTGTGACTTTTTTTTACATATATTTTTTTTACTTGTCTTTTATTTAATTTTCTCTACTTTTTGTTTTTTTTTCCTCCCCCGCTCCTCTCTCTCATCACTCAAAAAAATCACCCCACCTGTACATGTTCTTCATCACCATTGTTGAACCACCACTTGTCCACTACCATAGCAGCCCATCTCTTCACCCATCTTTTAATACTTTGTCATTATTTTGTCTCACTATTTACTCACAATTCTTCACACTGTAAATCACCATCAAAATCACCAAATAAGCATTAAAATTATTACTTATATAGTGAATAAAATTATATCATCTTTAATCTCTTTACTCTAATAAAATTCACCAACCTTCAGATCTTATCTCTAATCTCTATTATTGTTCGATGAAGAATTCAAACTACACCCAATAACGATTCTAGGAACTTGAGCAGCAACCACCAGTCGATTATGCTCAACCCTGATAATCCAAATTATTTCCTCGAGTTTAAAAGGCATAAATCCTTCACTATTTAAAGAAGGAATCAAAAGGCCGGTGTAGTCGTACTCAAGTCCAAGACGATTAGCAAGAACTTGAACTTAAAATTGGTGCCAAGATTGCTGAATTTGGGTGGGAGAGATGAAGGGGTTGGTCTAAATGACTTGATAAAATTGTTGTTGTGACGGTGATGTTGTTGATAAATATTATTGATTTCTTTTATTCGAAAAAGAGATGTTAAGTGTTGATATGGATCTTGGATTGAGATCTAATTTGTGGGATATGGAAGATGAGGGTGGGGGTGGGGTGTCTAGGGAGAAATGGAGTGGAGGGAGATAAAGGTTTATGGGAGTTTGAAAAGAAATTAAAACATGTCTCAATCTGGAAATGAGAAGAGTAAAGTTTATGTTTTTGGCAATGAAGAAGAAGAACAAAATTTACTTTTTTATTTTTTAAATGTGATATTTGACAGTTGTAGCGAGTGTGCACACCACATACGAAGAATGTGGTTCTCTAGTTTTAGGGTGGTATATATTTCGCTTTAAAGTAGTTCAAGAGGATAATAGGACTCCCATAAAATATAAGTGTGTAGTTGAGAATTTGGTTATAGATTGAGGAGGAATTTGGCCATTTTCTGTTATAAATATGACATAATGAATTATTCTTTAGAAAGCCAAGAGCCAAGAAACAATACACAACATATAAAGCTTATAGCTTGAGAGTTTTGGAAGAGCCGTTGTGTAAGCCCGAGAATTTTGGTTTATTCTTTTTCTCTTTAATTATTTATTTGTATTCGTTTTTATTGAAAGATATTTTAGCTATTGTTCTTAAACTTTTATGATTGAAACAAGCTTATTTATTTTAATAATTTTTTATTGTGTTTTTGAGATAATAAGTAGCTAAATTTCATAACTAGGTTGTGGGAACAATGATGATTATTAAAGTAAGTTATTGTAAAAAGTGATTCTTGAATGATTTTTATGCAAGTATTGTTGATATCTTCGTTTTGATTTCTTTAAAACGGTGGCCAACGTTAGATCTCGCCTTATACCTACTTGTCCGACCAAGAAAGTAACGAATGAGAAAAGACATTAAATAACGGAGATTTAGCGTGATAATCCGTTATATAATAGTCTGACCCACCTACTGTGAGGGCTAATTAGGGGTTAAGGGTAAGGGTTAGTAAAGTATACACTTGTAGACCGACCAAGTTGGTTGGTGAAATTCCCTACTTGGAAGACCAGCCAATTAGGAGATAACGAACTTACTGACTTTGTATGCTAAAAATTGAAATAGGTCACTAGTACAATATTCTTGCTATGTTATGAAATCACGAGGAACAAATTCCTAGTTATTTCTAATAATCTAAATATAAATAAATACTTAGTTCCAAGCTATTTTAATTTTTTTAATTGTTGTTTCTATTTAAATTCTCCCTTTTAAAATAACGGCAATCGAGTTAAATATTTTCTATTGACAATATTCTTCCATATTCTCTGTGGGATCGACCCAGACTCATAGTTGGGTAAATTAATTGCATACAACCGTTTATATTTCTTCTCAAGAACTATATTTGGACGTTGTCAAAAATGGCGCCGTTGCCGGGTAATATGGCTTAGAAATTGTCTTTAGTGTTTAGTTTAGAGAAAATGATCAAAATGGTCCTTGATGTATTGGGGTTTCTTTATTTTGATCCTTAATATATTTTAGGTGATTGAAATAGTCCTTCATGTATGACAAAATGTGTTCAATTTAGTCTTTTACCTTATATTTAACAATTTACCCCAAAAAACGGTTAAATATAACTGTGGGCCCCACATAACTCACACACCATTTTTACCATCTTTATTAGCTCAAACAAAAAATTTCATGAATTTTAAAACACTATTTTCTCTAACATTTAACCACACAATTACAAAATAATATTGGTTCATTGAACATCCAGATTACACATGTCCACATAGCTACTTCCTACTTTAATGTTTTAGGGTCTCGCTTCTGGCACAAAATTAAATTAAATTAAATTAATAGCAATTTGAGCTTCAAAATTTTGTGTCATTTCATTTCAATTGGTTTTTCAACACACCGTCTTTCTTTCTCCACATCCCTCTTTTTCTCTCTGAACCCTAATTTCAACTTCTTCTGTAAAATGACAAGATCAGGTATTTAGCCTTCATTGATTCTCACTGTGTTCAATTCTCGGTGCTTCATCTTAGTTGCACATCAAAATTAGGACTTTTTTGTTATTTTAAATTTTTATCTAAGGAGCTAAGTTCAATTAGATTTGCATAATTCTTTTGAATCAGCTGCTAATTATCCTGGATTATGATGAATTATGTACAAAACATCTGTTTTTTATATTGGAAGGTTGGAAAATCTTGAACTGACCTCAATTTGATTCATTTTTTAGTCTGTTGGGTTATTTTTCTGCTTTCTGCTTGTGGGTTCTCTTTCTTTGAGCTAATAAGGATGGTAAAAATGGTGGATTTTGCAAGTTATGTGGGCCCCACCGTTATATTTAATAATTTTTGGGGGTAAATTCTTAAATTAAGGGTAAAAGACTAAATTGAACACATTTTATCATACATGAAGGACTATTTCAATCACCTTGAATATATTAAGAACCAAAATAGAGCAACCCCAATACATCAAGGACCATTTTGATCATTTTCTAGTTTATTTTGACTTGTAGTCCATTTTTTGTTTTTTTTAGTATTAGTTTTAATTTACTTTTCTTTATTACTGATATTATATTTTTTCTCTTCTTGAGATGACATCTATAAAAGTATGTTGTGATACGTGTTATTGCAATTCTTGTACTTTAGATATTATGGATTCATATAGGTTAATTTTTTCACAACAAGATAATTTGAGTGGGAACATGGAAGATTTGTTGATACTCTTCCATAAAACAATAAGTAAGAGCATGCATGAGGTTGATATGTTTGGTTGGGATATTTATAAATTAAATGCTAAGTTGAGCGGAAAGATTAATGTGTTCGAGACCCAACAAGTTAGTCATACAATGGGTGAGGAATAAAAAGTGCTTATATGCCATCTTGAAGAACTAAAATTGGAGGGTCAATTACTTGATCATACTTTTATTGATGTTGTCACTGTTGAGCAGAGTACACTAGAGTTATGTAATGAAGTAGATAATATTTTTTTAAAAAACTCAAGTATGTGTAAATATGAGGGTGTAAATAATAATGAAATTCATAAGTTAGGGCGCATTGGACCTCATTCCAATTATTTTTCCACTTTATGTTTAGATGATGAGATATTAATCGATTCATCTGAGCCTATAGAAGAGTGTATAGAGGAGAAACAATGTGTCTATATTCTTATATTTATTGTTCCAAAATTGGAGAATTATATTCCTCAGTTAGGATCCAAGAAGTGCGTAATGCGATATCTATTGCTAGAGACCTTTATTTTTGTACCACCACCCCTTATGCGTAATAGAAAAATTGACGCAAAATTAGGGGCGCAATTCATATATTCAAAGTGGAAGGAAAAATAATAAAATTGATGGTGTCATGCCACAACATCAAATTAAGCATTTATTGGGAGGCAATCCAATTCATTATTTAAATTCTTATTATTTTTTTAGTGTCTTTTTTTTTTGCTTATTTAGGGGAAGTCTGAGTACCCAAATTAGAAGCTAAGGAACACGTTTTGAGCTCAAGTGTTGGGTGCGTGTTACCCTTGATAAAAAGAGAGAAAACATGTTGTTAGCTAGGCAAGAGAACTCCCGAGGGAGTATTTCTCATCCTCCTTCTTCTCCTTTTTCTCCTTCTCCTCCTTCTCCTCATCCTCCTCCTCCTCCTCCTCCTCCTACTCCTTCTCCTACTTTTGCTGCTTCTTCTTCTCCTCCTCCTCCTTCTTCTGCTGCTTCTCCACCTCTCCTCCTCCTCCTCCTATTTCTCCTTCTCCTTCTCCTTCTTCTTCTTCTTCTTCTACTACTACTACTACTATTTTCTATAGATTGTTTTGGGGACAAAGCATGATTTTAAGTGTGAGGCTAAAATTCTTACGATAATTGTGAGCTTAAGGGTGAATATGTCATAGGATTTTATTTTATTAAAAACAATACAAAAACATTTTCTTTATTATTTTTTATTTGAAAAAATACAAAAAAAATATTTGTACTAAAAATATATTTTTCTTTTTATTGTAGATTTTAGAGGCATATCTCATCCACCCCTTGGTTTTCCTTATGGCCTCGACTCTTTTCCGAGGGGGTGCCCTTTGAACTTTGTAAATTTCTTATTTTTTTAGAGTAATTTTCTTTATAATATTTTTGGAGAGAAAAGAAAAAAAACTTTTTTGACTTGTTTGATACTAGCAATTTATGCCTGAGTTGAGTAGTACTTTTGTTTGAGTGCTTGAGAATAAAATTTAAAATAAACTTTTTGACACCTACATTCATGGTTTTGACTCTGTATATAACTTAGTCTTATTTATAGCTGTAATTATCATGACCATCTTAGAAGTAGAATTGATACATCTTGATAGAGACTTGTGCCATGTGTGGTGAGGTTGTTTGCATATATTCCATGTTTTGCATCTTAGTCTAGAACTTTTCCTGCATGTTATATAAGGGAAATAAAATGTATTTCTTTTTTTAGAAAATGATAATAGGCTTTCTTTGATTTTTGTTGTAAATTTTAGCGTTTTCAGATATTATATCACTAGTAATCCCTTTGAGCTTGTAGCCTTTCATTTGGTAGACTCATATTTATCTTGATCCATTTTTTGAATCCCTAATTTTTACACCCTACTTTCTTGAGTACTGTAGCATAAACTGTGATAAAATTATTAGATCTCAAGAAAAGGGATGGTTTAAATATAAAAGGTAACCAATGATCGTAACTTGTGATGAGAATGCCCTTTTAGAAAGTGTGTGACATGAAAAACAAAATAATTGCTTGAAAAATAAAAATAAATGATTGAAGCATTCTTTATATGTTGAGAATTACTTGTCAAAATAATTGAAGAGAGGGCTAGTAAAAAAAGGTTATGAAAATAATGGGTAGTGAAAAAAAAATGCAAAGTCCTTAGGGAAGTTTTAAGTCACTATTATATAGTCGTCTACCTGTCCCCTAGCCAACATTACAACCCATTAAAGTCCTATTTAATTTTATTCAAGTATACATAATCAGTGGAGATGTACATATTGGGAAAGTCGATGGTTCTCTATGCATACATGTGAATTCTTTTGTCAGTGAGAGAGTTGTTCTTTGATGCTAAGTCCTTATTTATATTCGATTCTTTAAATTGAGTGTGTGGACTATTTTTTCTTGTGAGGGCACTTGTTTCACGATAAATAAGTGATTTTATCCAATTTCTTTGATGGACTAGGTGAACAAACCTAATTTGATGAGTCGAGTTCATCTTTGAGGTTAAGAGGTTAGAAGTTTGTTGATTTATTCAATATCTTGCATAATGATTGGAAGATTACTTGATATTATGATTTGTAACATGACTTAATTGTTTGTATCAATCAAACTGGCGGTACTCCGAGTTCGATATTTTTAGATGAGCTTTAATGCTTGCTCGAGGACAAGCAAAAATTTAAGTGTGGGTGTTGATGTGAAGCCAAATATATATACATTTAATCATTATTTGCCTCATATTTAATCTTTTTATTATCATTTTTAGCATAAAATTAATGGATTATTCAATATTAATTATTTTATTTGTAGGATTAAAATTCCCTAAAGATGATGAAATTTGGAGTACCAATAAATTAAAAACAAGAAATCATATAATAAGGAAATCAAACAGACAACTTAATAGATCAAATTTAATAATATATATGAGTAGTAGAAAAAACAGAAAATTGCAAATTGCAACTGCCTAATTGTGCACACGTGGCAGCAGCTGGAGGTTGCTCTTATTATTGAAGGTTGCGCCAAAAAATTCTAGAATACACGGAAAACCCAATTCTTTTGGGTTATGGTTTCCAGATTTATTTTGGACTCAATTATTTTATTTAGGGGGTTCTATATCTATAAATGTGGCATAAAAATTATTCTTTGGACAGCCAAGAACTAAGAAACAATACACAACATATAAAGCTTATAGCTTGAGAACATTGGAAGAGCCGCTGTGGAAGTCGGAGAATTTTGATTTATTCTTTCTTCTCCTTTATTATTTATTTGTATTTGTTATTATTGAAAGATATTTTAGCTATTGTTCTTAAATTTTTGTGATTGAAACAAACATATTTATTTTAATAAATTTTGATTGTGTTTTTGAGATAATGAGTAGCTAAATTTCATAACTAGGATTCTAGAACCATGATGAATTATTAAAGTAAGTTATTGTAAAAAGTGATTCTTGAATGAATTTTATGCATGTATTGTTGACCTATTCGTTTTAATTGCTTGTTAACAGTGGCCAACGTTAGAACTCTCCTTATCTACTTGCTCTACCAAGGAAGTAACAAATGAGAAAAGAGATTAAACAATAGAGATTTAGCATGATAATCTGCTATCTAATAGCCTGACCCACCTACCACGAGGGATAATCTAGGGTTAAGGATAAGAGTTAGTAAAGTATACACCCATAGACCGACGAAGTTGCGTACTGAAATTCCCTACCTGGACGACCAATCACTTCACAGATACCTAACTTAGCGACTTTGCATGCTAAAAATTGAAATAAATCACTAGTACAATATCCTTTCTATGTTATGAAAAATCACGGGGAACACATTCCTAGTTATTTCTAACAATCTAAATACAAAAACTACTTAGTTTTGAGATTTTTTTTGTTTCAATTTAAATCCACCCTTTTTAAATAACGACTATCAAGTTAAATATTAGTTATTGACAATATTCTTCCATATTCTCTGTGGGATCGACTCAGACTCATAGTTGGGTAAATATATTGCATACGATCATTTATATTTCTTCTTAAGATGTATATTTGGACGTTATCACTAACATTCACACTGAAAATTTTGGGTCCTACTTTTTAGTCGAGTTATGTTTTCAAGCTTATTCTGAAGAACATATGGGGTTCCATGAGATGGTTACATGTCATACAAAAGTGATTACGAGGTTATGAGAACAAGAGTACAAACATGCCAAGATTGGCAACATTAAAACGGTAACATATAAGTGTTATAAATTCATGACATGACATGATATGCATTTTACTCCCGAGCTATAATCGGGAGGTATGGGGTCTATTGCCTATATTCATGCGTCTGAGACACCGACGGCCACAAGTTGGAAAATATGATGCCAGTTAGCTACCGGGAAGCACCATCATTGCTAGCATTTGAATGGGTATGTCATGCATTTAAACCTATATATGTATTCACGACATACGATTATACGAGCATACCATGCATATTTAAACAGTAGGAGGTTAAATATCAGCCATAGAGATTAAATGAGTTTCAGTTTCAGGTGGTATGTCTATTATCCTTTTACAACAGCTACTTATGATTCTACCTTCTGCTTTACATACCAGTACATTTTTATTCGTACTAAAGTCCTATTGTCTGGGGACGCTGCTTTTTGTTTCGTGCGAGCAAGTTCAAGCAAGGATTCTAATCGACCAACCCGCTAGAATTCGGGTTCAACTGTGAGTTGGTAAGCTCAATCGTATCCTGGGGCTATCAGAGGATGTTTACTTTTGTTGTATAGTTCAGGTATAGTTGGGGCCTTGTCCCGACAGTGGTCAAGTCACTCGTAGAGGATATTGTGGACACGGTATTCTGGGTTCTCTTTTTTTGTAAGTTTGAATCTCCAGTCCATAGACTTTCCATGTATATATATATACTCGCCGGCTAACTAGTACATCTTTATTTTTTTGGCTTGTCTACCATTTTTTGTATGGGTTATTATCATACAGGTCATGACCTTCATGGTCTAGGCTTCACATTTAAGATGTTGTGTTGCCTGGTATTTTTGTTTCACGGTTTGGTTAGCTAGTATGTTTCAGTGGCTAACTCGATCAACTAGGTTATCGAGTGCCAGTTACGCCTCCCTATTTTGAGGCGTGACAAACTTGGTATCAGATCAGGTCGTATCACAGGGGTCCACAAGTCGTGTCTAGTAGAGTCTTGTTTATAGGTGTGTTGTGCTCCACACTTATAATTAAGAGGCTACAGTGCATTTAAAAATTGTTACATTTCATTCAACTAATAGATAGAGCTGTAGTGCAAAAGTATATGAACATATGAAATGTAAATTGTGATTTATGTTTCTTATCTAACAAGGCACACTCGCTCTGGAGATGGAACATTGAGAGATAGGTATGGATCCAAGGGAAGGTACTAGCCGTTCCCCACCAGGTCAAAGGGATAGATTTCCCTCGGAGGCTCAGAGTGAATATCCAGTATACCTAGTACTAGCCTCCCCAAAACTTGTTGAAGCCTGAGGAGATGCAGTACCCCACCCTCACATGTTTAATTTGTACCTGAGGAAGCTAGGGACACAGAAACTCCAGTACATATTATTCCTCCACAATAGACTAGGGACTAGGGGATGATGGAGGAAGTTCAGTTATTGACTAGGGTGGTTTCTATTCATGAGCGACAACTAGATTCAGGAGTAGATACTCAGAGAGATCGGTCAAAAATCTCAAAGATACGAGAATTTCTTCACTTGGCCGCTCTGTAATTTATAGGAACTAGTTCTACTAAAGATCCTCAATACTTTATATACTATATATATAGAGTATTGAGGGTGATGCATTCCTATGCCATAAAGGTTGTGGGGTTGCATGCAATGTGGCCATCCTTTGGTATGAGGCATGTGAGAGATCTAAAGGACCAGATGCTCCGCCAGTAGAGTGGGAGGAATTCTCTGAGGCCTTCCTAGCCCACTATTTACCACGGGAAGTTCGAGAGGCCTTTCTTGACCAATTTATTACTCTGAAGCAAAGGAACAAGAGTGTGAGGGATTATAGCCACATGTTTAATTCTTTGGCGAGATATGCACCTGATATTGTATGTGCCATGAGATCTAGAGTATTTCATTATGTGGATGGTTTGTAAGATTATCTGATCAGTGATTGCAAGGTAGAATCCCTATTGGTTGATGTAGATATTTCCCGCACATAGGCTTTCGCTCAGACTACAGAGGACCTTTCTCGACAGATTTGTGATACCTACAATGATAGAGAGCAAAGTAAAAGGGCCCTTACTATGGGGTCTTATAGGGAGCCACAGGGTGATCTTAGGCCAACATTGCATTGATATCTGCCTTGGCGAGCAGATAGTGTCTCACCACAGGGTCAAGATAGCGGTTTGATCGTTATAGTCATTCAAGACTAGGTCAAAGCTCATGCCATCCTGAGTATCGTCGACAAGAGCATTTTGTACATACAAGACATTCCACTCCTCTATGTACATAGTGTTGTAAACCACACACTGACAGTATAGACAGGGTTCAGGTACATGTTATCATTGTGGGCGGACATGGCATTTCATTAGTCGGTGGTTGAGGTTGAGCAGAGGTGAGCAAGCTCAGCATTCACGATCCATATCAACCTCTTCACCCTTAGTCCGTGCCCCACGACCAGGACCACAGTCTACTTAGGGTCGTGGTAGAGGGAGAGGTGGAGGAGATACATCAGGTTCGAGCAGTGGCTAGAACCACTTTTATTTACTCACAGGCTGACAAGATTTAGAGACATCCCCCGATGTTGTCACCGGTATATTGATGATATCTTCTCAAGTTGTTTACACATTAATAGACCCTAGATCTACATTTTCATATATTACTCCATTTATTTCTAGTAATCTTGACATAAAATCTGAATTTTTGCCACACCCAGTTGGTGTGTCTACACCGGTTGGTGACTTTATTTTAGTTAGTCGTGCCTATCAAGGTTGTACTGTGTTAATTAATGATCGTCCAACCTCCACTGATTTAGTTGAGTATATTATGCTAGATTTTGATGTTAGTTTGGATATGGATTTGTTGGAAGATTGCTATGCTAATATTAATTGTGGTGCAAAGATAGTCATATTTTACTTTCTAGGTGAGCCAGTCCTTGAGTGGAAAGGTAATGCAGCCACACCCAAGGGTAAGTTTATTTCATACCTTAGGGCTCAAAAGTTGATCGCTAAAGGTTGTATATACCACATTGTTCATGTAAATGATACTGATAAGGAGCCCCAGACTATTCAGTCAATTCCTATTGTGCATGAATTTCCGATGGTATTCCTTGATGATCTTCCAGGAATTCCCCCAAAAAGTGAAATTGATTTCGCTATAGACTTGCTTCCTGATACGCAGCCTATATTGATTCCTCCCTATAAAATGGAACTTGGAGAACTAAGAGAATTAAAGGAACAACTGAAGGACTTGCTCGATAAAGGCTTTATCAGGCAAAGTACATCCCCATGGGGTTCTCCAGTACTCTTTGTTTGAAATAAAGATGGCTCCTTACGAATGTGTATTTACTATAGACATCTAAATAAAGTCACTACTAAGAATAAATATCCTCTTCTACGGATTAATGACTTAGACGACCAGTTACAAGGTGCCAAATGCATTTCAAAGATCGACTTGCGGTCTGGTCACCATTAGATGCGAGTCACCATTTTAAAGTACATTTTTATTTATACTGACACCCCATTGCCTGAAGACGCTGCTTTTTGTTTCATCCGAGAAGGTTCTGGCAGGGATTCTGATCGACCCACCCACTAGGAGTCGAGTTCAGTTGTGAGTTGGTAAGCTCCATCTTATCTTGAGGCTATCAGAGGATGTTCACTTTTGTTGTACTATTTAGGTATAGTCAAGGCCTTATCCTGACAGTGCTTATGTCACTTGAGAGGCTATTGTGGACACAATATTCTGAGTTAGTAGGTATGTCTTCAGTTACGGCCTCGTCGGCGCTGTACATCTTTAGTTTTTATGTCTTGACAACCATTGTTTGCATGGGTTATTGCCATACAGGGCATGACCTTCATGGTCTAGTCTTCACATTTCAGATGTTGTGTTGCCTGATATTTTTGTCTCACAATTTGGTTAGATAGTATGTTTCAGTGGCTAAATCGATCATCTAGGTTATCGAGTGACAGTTACGCCTCCCTATTTTGAGGCGTGGCAGAAACATAGGTACAAATTTGATGAATTTACCTTCTTCAACCTTCTTTTTCAGCTTGTGTGAAAATGGTGATAGTGGCCTGGGTATTGTTTACACAGGTTGTGATGCTTCCCTGGTCGCCTCATTGCTTCCTTAGTCCTTTCCATAACTTCAGGACTAATCACAATTTCTTCTGGTTCTACCACATCAATTTTTGCTTTTCCACCAACTTTGCTCTCATCCTGATTTTCCTTATCAGATGCAGCATCTCCTGCTCAATACTTGCAGGTACAGGTCACGGAAAGGCTTTCCCACTCATAGTTGTGATAGCCATGTAGTGACCATCCTTCTTTGGATTTTGAATGGTGTCGCTATGAAGAGCACTATTCTTTCTCTGATTTATATTAGTGTTGCAGACAACTACCCCATTTGCTACTCTAACTGCCTGATGGATGTAGAATGTTAGTCTACTAGCTGACTCATATTATAGAAATCACTTTTCAGATCTTTTACTCCTGAGTCTATTTATTGAACCCTTTGAAGTACTCTTGCTAACATGTCCTCTATCTTACAGTTCCCAAACCCACTGCCAATTCTATCTTTGTTTCAAAGAGTGATGTAAACACCACTTTGATCCTTCTTGTAGTCGTCCCTATTTTTCCTGTTACCTTGTTCTCAATTTTCGGACTTGTCAGCATAACTGTCTCTTTGAATGTTCCGACCTTGATTTCAAGAATTATAACCTTGGTTCCCCATGTTATAATTTTGGAAACCCTCTGATTGTTCATATACTTGGCTGCTTCATCAAATTCAGGCTCATGTTCATCATGTAGACCTGCAACTCCAACTGTATTTACTTTTTAGCACCTCCAGATAATAGGTGTTTGGTCAGCAGACCCATTTGTGTTTTCATGTGAGCCATGTCCTAGTGACGCTCTTCTTCTCTCTTTCACTTCTCGGATGACAACTCCCTAGTCTTCCATGCTCTGTTATTCTTTTAGGCTTCATCCATAATAGTTACAGCCTCTAGAAAAGGCTTTCTCATGAAAGAACCTCCACAATATGCGTCAACCACTAGCTTGGTCACAAAATTCAGTTATCTATAAAATACCTGCTTCAAGTCCTATTTGTGAGATTATGGTTTGGGCATCGTATATGCTTCTGGCTAAACCTCCACCATGTGTCATGTAGTTTTTCCTCTAGTAACTGCTTATAAGCACCTGTCTCATCTTTCAACTGCAACTTTTTTGCTACTTGAAAAAATCTTTCCAGGAAGACCTCTTTCAACTCCCCCAATTAGTGATCGACTCATAAAGTAACTCGTTAAGCCAATTGGTTGCTTCTCACATTAGGGATATTGGAAATAACCTCAATCACATTGTTGTTTGGTTGACACCTGGAATCTTAGTTGACTTACAGGTTCTCACAAAGTTCATCAAATGTTGATTAGTATCCTCATAGTTTTTCCTCTAAATAACCCCTACAGGTTCAATAATTGCATCATAGTGTTGGGTAATGGTAAATTTCACTCCCGAAGGAAATGGTGGGACCACTATAGCTCTAGCTGCTCCAGCCCCATCCATATCTTGGCCATCCTCATCAATAGCTAACTTCACCTGTTGTTGTTCTCGACCTCTTGTGGCTAACAAATGTTGCGGTGGGGCCAACTCTTTTTCTTCATCTTCAACTTCCACGATGTTTGGGTTGTTTTCGTTGTTGTTGGAACCTATTTCTTGGTTGGCAACACCCTATATTAGTCTTTGTGCTTCAAGCTCTTGGGCATTCATTATTCTCTGAATAGATCATCCAAGCTCAGGATCATAAGGAATAAAAGATTTTCCCTTACTTATGGTACTTGGCATGCACTACTTAGGTTACCTGTGGAAGACACAGACAAGTAACAAGCATTAAAATTAGGAAATACCACTACAAACTGAAATAATTTCTACTAGAATATTTCTCAACCGAATTCCCTAGTAGCACCATTAAAATTTGATACATCCAAACTTATACTTCACTTAAGAAGTATAAATGGTCAAAGTCAATTACCGAACTCAACCAGAGTTGAGGTAGATGCCACAGAGAATGGAGAAGAAATAAGTCTATTCGCTTTTATATTTGGTTGTGGTTGATATTTTTAGAAATTAAAATGCGTAAAGTAAATATTAGGTTTAATTTAGTGTTCAAGTAAAAAAGTATAACTACAATCGAGTAGCAAAAGTAACAAACGGTAGTTTCAAAGTCTTGGTTATCAAATAGAAGAGACCAATATTATGTTCCCCATGACATCAGAGTGGAGCTCGGATTTCACACAAATAACGGTCATTCGATGCAAGACATGCATTATTAGCAAGTTAAGAACACCTAAACAATTTTCATCTCTATTATATGAATATCACTCGTCTCCTGTTGATCTTTAAGTGTGTATATTATCAACCCTTGCTTTATCATTTAGAAAACTATTGCCTCTGGAGCTCAAATCTTCCAAAAGAGTTTATAGAATATGAAGTTCATTCGTTTATAGTTATTTCCTAATCATGCTCTTATCTCTCGAGCATGTGATAAATGGGGGTAGCTACTAAAGATTGCACTCATTAGAAAGCAATAAAAATGAAAATAGAAACAAAGTATGCAAGGCATCAATCGACAATCTTTTGTGGTTAATACTACAGTTGCTATCTAGTCATGTTTCTCACAACCCTAACTGTGGTATTTAGCTGCTCATATTCTCAAAAAAATAGTAGTGAAACATTGACAAAGAATCAGACGTGAGAAACTTACGGTAATGAAATTCACTCAATTTCGATTATGAAATGAAACTTAAGGTCAAAACGTTGATCGATTATCCAAAGATAAGACGACAAGAAAGTTATCTTTAGCGATAAAACCTTGTCTCAAAATGGGAATAATCCTCAAATAAAAACCATAAGTAACTATTTATAGTCT
This sequence comes from Solanum chiquidenum, assembly GCA_029582725.1. NCBI lineage: Eukaryota > Viridiplantae > Streptophyta > Magnoliopsida > Solanales > Solanaceae > Solanum > Solanum chiquidenum. The sequence continues at coordinate 18,599 of JAJOOS010006726.1, forward strand.
CAGAGATGTATCCTAGATGAAGTAGGAAAGTTCTTTAGTCGACATCATTTACGAGAGGGTAAATGGCCTATGATGATCTTCATGTTCTGTTAATCCCTCGTTAATTTTCTACTTAGAATAATTTGTTCAACTTGATCTCATTTTCTCATGGGCATTTGTATGGGCCGTAAAGTTCACCAAGGACCATCCAACATCTTGTTCACCTGTCCTTTAGAGTGAACTTTGTCTTGATTTAGTCCCAAGCTTCACAGACTCCTAGCCTCATCGTAGAGGTCACCACGGACCGTACAGGGTCTCATAGTTTTGCACTTGGCATTTTCCTCTCATAAGTTATGTTATGGCTAGGCTGACAGACTGTATAGGGGTTCATGGCTCATATAAGCTTATTTTCTCAACCACTTGATTTCCAATTCCTAGCGTTTCTCCTTCAACTAATTTAAACCTTATTTTCCTGCATGCTACTCCCAAAAAGCATCACATCGACAAAAACATGCTTGGTTACTTGCAATAATCTTTTGTTTTGGGCGTCTAATGTACCATAAGGTCACGGAACATCAGTGGTCTTGGGTCTTATCCCGGAACCTACCTCCAGTTCAGTAGAGGCTTCATGGAAAAAATTTAGAGACTCAATTCAGTATTTCCTTTTAGATGTTTTGACTATTTCCATTATTTATACTCAATATTTTCAAACAAGTGCATCATATTTAGCTAAGTATTTTGAATGCTCATCATTAAAGCTTTTTTGTGTGTGTTTAATCTTTCACAAAGTAGTCAGTCAGGCCAAGGGTTCGCTTAGAACCAGTAATGGTTTCTGAGTGTCCGTCACATCCATGGTGTAGGCTCAGGTTGTTATAGTAGTTCTATTAATCATTAGTGTCAAACAAGAAGCACATGGAATGCTTCACCGCTCTTTATCCTCTGGCACCCGCTTATCAGCTATGGATCTATGTCTGGCCTCCTCAGCCTTGCATCACTCTCTCTTTCAATTTTTCTCGGCCTCCTCCTCTGTGATAGATTTATTGCCAGTATGCACACACTTTTTTTGCATGGGCAAAGGGTCATCATCAGAAAATAGATCAAACACCAATAGAGGAGCATCCGACATAGGCATAGTAAAGGCTTAAATGACTGGTGACTGTATAGTAGCCAGTGCTATGACCCTTTCTTTGAGCTAGTCCACCAAAGTGATCAAGCCCTGTACATTAGATCTCTATATACTCTGAAGTCACTGAGTCACCTGGCGCTCAAATGTGTCTATCCTCCCATGTACCTCATGGGAAACCCCATCAATGATCTTCACCATCTTTGTTACAACTCACTCTGTAGCCTGAGAAATAGATGTCTCGACCCATGGCTTCACATATTGGATCAACTATGCAAAGTATGTCTCGGTCTGATATTGTCGCTATACTAGCTCGTGTATAAACTCTGCAATAATAGTAACCATGGTTGACTATGGACTTGGGACTCCTGTGGGCATACTGGTGGACAGTTTTGTAGATGTTAAAACAACCACTATAGGCTCCATTATAGCAACACATGACTTCAAGGTTGAACACTTGATACCTAACTTCAAGGTTGATCCTTCAAATAACTCTAGAAATAAAACCTTGGGCTAAGGAGTTTATTTCTAGGCAACCAAATTTGTATCATCTATTATCAACCCCATATCATATGTATAGGTTACCTCGACAGGAAGGGCCACGATCTACAGAATTGGCACTCCATAATCCTTTCATAATCAGTAAATCAGGAATGGGTAGGGAATCTTGGTATTAATTAATGCCCTCTTATGGATATCTCTAATAATGTATCACTAGGTATTTATGCAATGCTAGCCACTAAAACCACTCATTCAGGAGTCAAACTATTATCCTGTAGTGGGGAAAATAAGGGAGCACACAATAGCCCACCAAAATTTCTTGCAAAGTTCAGTGAGAGTTTCTTAATATGATCCAACCTAGCAACAAAATCAACATCTACACCCCTCTCGGTGATGTGACTGGTAACCCATCTCAGTATGTTGACCGTTTGGGCAGAATCCTTCATCCTTTTCTGGTCCCGCAGTGTCTTCATTTGATGATCAAACTTAGATGTAGTAGTAGAAATTTCATACCCTATCCTATATAAGAAATGTTTAATGGTGTACTTAAAAATATTGAAGGGTGCACTAGAATAAGTGTGTTATTGAGTTGGCACTGATCAATCTCCATGTCTCTCTTCAGCATACTCTATGCAACTAGAGCAATGCAGGAAGCATAGAACTCCCTAACCATGGAAGAAGTGGTGCCAGATCTTGAGGCAGAAATTGATGGACTTCCCTCACTACCTTCTGTCGATGATTATTTCCACTCTTCAGACTAGGGAGAAATATGAGATGTAAGAGTTCATGGAGGCTACAAAACCCGAAGAGGCTTAGCAGCCAGTGCAATATACTTAGTCCTTTGTCTTGTAGCCTGGGCCTCGATATTCAGGTAAGCACTGATGTTGTAACTTTCCTTAAAACCACGTAATTCAGCTTTCTTTTAGTCGACTTTTAACTTCAAAAGCTTCAGCCTTCACAGATAGTGTTCCCGTCGCGACCCTATGCTTGGGTGTTGATTTTTTAGGCATAGTACCTGTGGGAAAAATATCAATACACTGAAAAAGAAAGAAAAAAAGAAAAGATCTTTTATATTTCTTTGAGAAAGGTCTATGAGTGGTCATGTACAACCCGTTGAATGAACTATGAGCCATAGAGTCCCCTTGTGAATAGGAATTTTAACTATCTAGGATTTAGAAGTTTGGACTACAAGCACCATCCACTACCCGTAGGCACCTCTATGACTCATAAATGGTCTCATAGTTGTCAAAGGTACCATATTGGGTTTCAGGACTCTTAATCCACGAGGACCATCTAACCCGTAGATGACACTACGACCCATAGATGGCACTTGTCTTATTTATAAAAATTTTACTTGATCACTAACTTTAGGGATTGGTCTAGGAGGGGAAATTATGGATTGTGGAACAAACCATGACACTTCTAATAACTGGACACCCTTAATTAAGTGTTGGATTACTTATTTGTCAATAGGTTCAATCCCATTTAAAATAAATCATTAAACATACATAGTTTCATTAGTCTATGTGTCACGCCATGAGCTACCCCTGAGACGCGGACACGGGACCTAGGATAACAGGTGATCCTAAGCTAACCCTGCTGGCATGACATGAGTATACTCAAACTAACAATAACTGATGAGAAAGCTTAAATATCATGAAAACGAAAGTGATGGGGAATACTCATTCTAAAACTGAATATATCAAATTTGAGAGTTTAATACTAGAGAAATATCAAACCCAAAATACTAAGTTGAGTCTAACTATGTCTGATAATGGCCTCTAACTAACTAGAAATATTGGGACATGCCCCAGCTAAATCTAGCAAAACTGAAACTAAAAGAATGAAATACTGAAGTAAATAACATGACTATTGTCCTCGGAGAATGAGGACTCACCACTGATGTTGCCGAGCTAGAGATCAGGAACTGATCTATGCGTGATCTGGAAGCTGAGAGCCTGAACCTACATCACGAGAAGATGTAGTGCAGAGTATGTGTCAGTACTTGAGAGGTACTGCGCATGCAGGATAGAGTAAAGCTGAAATAACATATAACTGAACAAGCAATAAAGCAATGATATAAACTGAATATAATATATATACTGAATGCTGAGCTAATTGAATAGAAAAACCATTTTTATAACGTGCTGACAGTTAAAACTGATTGTACTGAAATGTGGTCAATGCAATAGAGTCTGACTGAACTGTGGGAGCTACTAATAACCGACATAAAACCACAGAAGCTAAATGTGGATTCTGATGTATACGCCTCATCGAGGGAACCCAATACACCTGGCCAAATGTGTAGAGGCGTGCTTGCGTGATCACTAAAATGATGACCACAGAAGGGACTTACAATCTACGTGGCTCATAGTTCTGGGACTATATGGGTGAGTGACTCTAGTCCAACTCCGTATTATGCTAGTCCCAATAGATTATATGATTAACACATCATGACTGAATTACTATAATATACTGGATAGCTCAAAACTGGCATGCAAACTGAGAATACAACATTATTATACTAACAATGACATAATAAAAAATGGAGGCATGTATATCTGAAATAACTGAAATATCTGGCCTAGTATGTGTAATTCAAGAACTAAAGCACTACATAGCTAGGGTTCTAAAATTCATGCAAGAAACCAAGTAATAACATGATAATCTTATTTGGAACATTAAATTAACTAATTCATGATAATCTGCTGAAGTTCTAGAAACCCTAGGTCTAGTAAATAATAGGGAATCAAGAATCTTACTGAATTCTAGGGACCTAATGGACGAAAGGAACCCACTAAAGAAATCCCACATACCTGGTGACAAATTCCATGGAGAAATCCCTCGATTTCAGGGCTGAAATTGGAGGAAAGTTATTGCGTTCTTGAACTAGGATTATTGACTTTTTTCTCCTCTTAGCATTCTAACATTCCAAGTTTTGATGAATGATTTGAATTAGGTAAATTCTAGTTACGTATCTAGGCTAAAACTAACCAAAACCACGTAGTTTAGGGTCAAATGATCTAGTTTAGGGGTCCAACGAAATAGGAAAAGACCAAAAGACCCCCGACTTAACTATTGTCGGAGTCACCGGTGAACGGGACCATGGACCGTCAATCGAGTGATGGTCCGTGATGGTCAACCGTCGATCAGTACTGGAGGTTGAAATCCTGGGGTCAAACCTACGGCCCTAGACCACGGACCGTGGTCTGACCTATGATCCGTAGGTCCTGGAGTGGATCAGGACTTGAAGAGATTTTTGGGACTGAGTTCTGGGGGAGTTGCAGATGTGAACCACAAACCACCAGCACGGGTCGTGGATCACCCTACAATCCGTGGGTGGCGTCCGTGAGTTGCACCTGCAACTTCTGGAAATCTGTTTTAAGGTCTGTTTTCGGATACGGGGTGTTACATTATCTCCCCCTTTAGAACATTCATCCTCGAATGAAGACTAACTAGATGAAAATGGAGGGAAAGAGATGCAACCCTACCACTAAACATGGGAAACTGATTTTTGACTGAACTAACTTCCAAGAATATGCAAATACGCTGAAAATGCAAGTACAAACTGAAGGAACATAATACTAAGACTGAAACTGCACATGAATGACTGAAAAACTAAAGAGGAACTATTACCTCAAGCTAGAGTGGAATCGGAAGGAAAGAGGTGAGGATACTTGGCCTTCATGGCTGCTTCTGCTACCCAAGTAGCTCCCTCTACAGACTGACTCCTCTACAAAACCTTAACTGAAGCGACTTCTTTGTTTCTCAACATGTGAACCCGACGATCAAGGATTTCAATTGGTATCTCTTCATACGTGAGACTATCCTTCATAGCCACACTTTCTAAGGGTACAATAGATGTTGGGTCACCCACATACTTCTTCAACAGTGAAATGTGAATGACTGCGTGCACCGCTTCTAGTTCTGTTGGCAACTCTAACTCATAAGCCACTTTACCAACCCTTTTCAAGATATTGTAAGGGCCTACATATCTAGGACTGAGCTTCCCTTTCCTGCCAAATCTCATCACCCTTTCATAGGCAACACTTTTGGGAAAACCTAATCATCAATTTGGAACTCTAGTTCCCTTCTTCTTACATCTGCATAAGATTTCTGGAGACTATGGGCTATCTTTAGTCTATCTCTAACGAGTTGCACCTTCTCCATAGCATCATGAACTAAATCTGGCCTTACCAAGGCTGCTTCACCTACTTTAAACCAACCAACTGGAGATCTACATCTTCGCCCATACAATGACTCATAAGTGGCCATCTAAATGTTGGAATGGTAACTATTGTTGTAAGCAAACTCAATAAGAGGGAGGTGATCATCCCAACTACCCTTGAAATTGATCACACACACTCTCAACATATCCTCTAAGGTCTGAATAGTACGCTCTACCTGACCATCCGTCTGCGGATGAAATGTTGTGCTAAGATTAACTTGAGTACCAAGACCTTCCTGAAATGACTTCAAAAAATGAGAGGTAAATTGAGGACCTCTATCTGAGATGATAGACAAAGGAACCCTATGCAACCTTACAATCTCATTAATGTAAAACTTGGCGTAGTCCTCCATCGAATCTGTAGTCTTAACCGCCAAAAAGCGTGAAGACTTAGTAACTCTATCAACTATCACCCAAATGGAGTCATGTTGTCTGCGAGTACGAGGTAAGCCTGTGATGAAGTCCATGTTGATAACTTCACACTTCCAAGTAGGAATGTTGATCTCTTGAGCCATACCTCTTGATTTCTGATGTTCTACCTTAACTTGCTGGCAATTGGGGCACTTAGCCACAAAATCTGCTATATCTCTTTTCATGCCATTCCACCAATAGACTTCCCGAAAATCATGATATATCTTAGTGGTGCCTGGATGAATAGAATATCTGGAGTTATGGGCTTCTGCAAGAATCTGCTATCTCAAATCTCCCACCTTAGGAATACATAGTCGACCCTGATAGCAAATCACACCATCTCCCCCTTGGGAGAAAACCTCAACCCTCTGCTAGTTGATTGCACCCTTTATTTCAAACAATATCATATCACAATCTTGATTTTCCTTCACCTCCACTACCAAAGAAGATTCTGACCCATTCTGAACTGTTACACCACCATTTGATATGCTCATAAGATGAACTCCTAAGCGAGAAAGTCTGTGAACATCCTTTGCTAGTTCATTTCTTTCTTCCTCAACATGCGCTACACTACCCATAGATAGTCTACTAAGAGTATCTTCTACCACATTAGCCTTACCAGGATGGTAATGCACACTCATAAGGTAGTCCTTGAGGAACTCATACCACCTCCTCTGGCAAAGATTCAACTCTTTCTGAGTGAACACATACTAAAGGCTCTTATAGTCTATGAACACATCTACATGAACACCATACAAGTAATGTTTCCAAATCTTAAGTACAAACACCACTACTGTTAGCTCGAGGTCATGAGTTGAATAGTTCTTCTCATGCACCTTAAGTTGTCTAGAAGCATATGCTATAAACTTACCTCGCTACATTCATACACAACTTAGGCCGACTCTGGATGCATCACAATAGATCACAAAACCATCTGAACTCTCTGGTAGAGTCAAAATTGGAGTTGTAGTCAACCTAGTTTTCAGTTCTGCAAAGATTTTCTCACAATCATCTGACCACTGAAACTTGACTTTATTCTGAGTCAACTTAGTCAATGGATAGGCTATGGATAAAAATCCTTCCATGAACCTTCTGTAATAACGTGCTAGACCCAAGAAACTTCTGATATCTGTAGGAGAGGTAGGTCTAGCCCATTGTGTCACTGCTTTTATTTTCTGGGAATCCACTCGAATCCCTTCGCTGGATACTATATGCCCAAGGAAAGCAACTGATTGTAACCAAAACTCGCACTTGTTAAATTGGGTGAATAATTGGCGATCTTTGAGAGTTTGCAGGACAACCCTCAAATGGTTCGCATGTTCTTCCTCATTGCTAGAGTAAATGAGGATATCATCAATAAAGACGATAACAAACAAGTCCAAGTACTGCTTGAACACCCTATTCATCAAGTCCATGAAAGTTGCAGGAGCATTGGTTAGTCCAAATGACATAAATACAAATTCATAATGACCATACCAAGTTCTGAAGGCTGTATTTGGAATGTCACTATCTCTGACTCTAAGCTGATGATAACCAGATCTGAGGTCTATCTTTGTGAAATGACTAGCACTCTGAAGTTGGTCAAACAAGTCATCAATTGTGAGGATGGGATACTTATTCTTGATTGTGACCTTGTTCAACTGCCTATAGTCAATGTACATTCTGAGAGAACCATCTTTCTTCCTCACAAACAACACTGGTGCACCCTATAGGGAAATACTAGGTCTGATGAAGCCCTTATCTAGAAGGTCTTTCAACTTCTCTTTCAATTCCTTAAGCTCTATTGGAGCCATTCTGTAAGGAGGAATAGAAATAGGTTGGGTATCTCGAAGGAGATAAATTCCAAAGTGGAATTCCCTTTCGGAAGGAACTCCGAGAAGATCTTCTGGAAACACTTCTGGGAACTCATTGACTACTCGAACTGACTGAAGAGTTGGGGTTTCAGATCTTGAATCCTTAACTCGAACTAGATGATAGAGACAACCCTTAGAAATCATCTTTCTTGCCTTAAGGTAAGAAATGAATTGACCTATAGGCGCTAATCTACTACCCTTTCATTCTAGGATTGGTTTGTCTGGACACTGAAAACTAACAATCCTAGTTCTACAATCGATAGAGGCATAACAGGATGTAACCAATCCATGCCTAGAATGACATTAAAGTCTACCATTTCTAAATCTATAAGATTTGTTGAGGTGACTTTCTGAGAGACTGTGATAGGGGAATTTCTGTATACTCGTGTAGCTATAACTAAGTCACCGACTGCAGCAGAGACTGAGAAGAGTTCTGAGAGAGTTTCTGGACTAACATATAATTTGACTGCTATATAAGGAGTTACAAACGAAAGAGTATCCCCTAGATCTAACAAAGCATAAACATCTAAGTGAAAGACTCGTAATGTACCAGTGACTACATCTGGAGAGTCTTCCTGATCCTAGCGAGCGTGAAGAGCATACAACCTATTTTGGCGCTGACCGCCACCAGTACCAGATGATTTACCCTGCTGAGTCGGATGACCTGCTGGTGCTGTTGAAGTTGTGGACAAAGCTCTTCCATTGTTACCTCCTTGACCCTGTCTAGAAGGACAATCTTTCAATCAGTGACCAGACTGACCATACGTAAAGGATCCTTCCTTTCCTGCAAGGCACTCGCTCGGATGGTTCTTACCACACTTAGGAAAAGTAGGGTAGGTTCTGGTGCCTAAAACACTACATTGAAACTTAGAACTTGATGCCCTGCCCTTCTGATCATTACAGAACTTGAAGGATGGAACACTAGCTGATGAAGGTGCTGGAGCTGGAAATTTATGCTGAGACTGCGAGCGATTTCCACCACCCAATTTCTGTTGAGAATAGTCATAGTTGTCGGTCCTAGTCTTCTTATTCTCTTTGGCTTGTTCCCTAAGCTTATCACCCTCAACTTGCTGAGCGTAAGTCATGAGCCTAGAGATGCTCATATTTTCCAGCAACATAGCATTTCTACACTCTGTCTTCACCTAGTCTGACACTCCATAGATAAATTTATTCATTTAGGCCCTGGAATCAGCAACCATGTGAGAAGCATACCTGGAGAGTTTGCTAAACTTGATCCCATACTCTTGGACTCTCATGTTACCTTGCCTTAAGTTCATAAATTTATGAGCTTTTGGCACTCTTAACTCTCTTGGGAAGAACCTTTCCAGAAATGTCTCACTAAAACAATCCCAAGTGATAGGAGTTGCATCTGTACCCCTGTTCTCTTTCTATTGAGTATACCAGATATGAGCCACATACTTAAGTTGGTAAGATGCTAACTCAACCCAATCATTCCCAGTTACCTGCATCAGTTCAAAGATCTTCTTGACCTCATCAATGATGTTCTGGGGATCCTCACCAATCTGTGATCCTAAGAACTCTAGAGGATTCATCCTAACAAAATCTCACACTATGGTTACAGCTGACCCTACATTAGTATTTGCCGGAACTGGAACTCGCTGATTGTTCTGGTTGGTCACACTCTGAGCTAACAACTGGATAGCGTTCCTGAATTCTGCATTCAAAATTTCTTGATCTGGGACTGGAGGAGCTGCGTTTGTGTTCCTGGAAATCGTATTCTTGGCGTTAACTCTACGAGGAGGCATGATCACTCAAACGTAGAACGTTAAGTTAGAATGGAATTAGATCATTCCTTACTCACGATAAGAGTAACAAGAAAATGAAGATTTTTTTTCTTAAAACACTTTGTAGCCTCGCTCTCATTAGATCTGGTGCGCACTACACACCCATGAAAAGGACTCTACCTAGCGCGGCCTTTCAGACATCCAAGGACCCTTAAACCTAGGGCTCTGATACAAAGTTTGTCACCCCCTGAGCTACGCCCGAGACGTGGACACGAGACCTTGGATCACAAGTGACCCCAAGCTAACCTTGCTGGCATGGCATGAGCATACTAAGAATAACAATAACTAATGTGGAAGCTTAAATATCATGAAAACGAAAGTGATGGGGAATACCCATTCTAAAACTAAATATATCAAATCTGAGAGTTTAATACAAGAGAAATATGAAACCCAAAATACTAAGTTGAGTCTAACTATGTCTGATAATGACCTCTAACTAACTAGAAATGATGGGACATGCCCCAACTAAATCTAGCAAAACTGAAACTAAAAGACTGAAATACTAAAGTAAATAACATGACTATTGTCCTAGAAGAATAAGGACTCACCACTAATGTTATTGAGCTAGAGTTGGTAGGTTTCATCGCTGTCTTGCTCTATCCTTCAGCATCATCGTGTTTGGATCATTTGGTGACATAGTACTGTTACATGGAATTTCTCGGTGACACGCCGACTGCTCTTTTTTTCCGCCGATTTGATCCTTTCCTTCTGGGCTTAGCACACTGGAACAAAAGGTTATCTCCAGGCTCATCGGCGAATCGCCAACTGGACTCAGTGATCCTCAGGCCTACATTTCTTCGTTCTTTCAGCCACTTTTGTTCCTTTTTGCTATGTAATGTATATGTTTTCCATCAAACTCAAAATACCTGAAAATTAAGGGTTTTCATCAGCTATTGAGACAAAATATGGATTTGAGGACACTATTTCTATCAAAATATAGCCTTAAATGAGTCCAATTTGTGGAGTCATCAACACCCCCAACTTAAACATTTGCTTGTTCTCAAGCAAACTTAAGCTCAACCGTTCAAAAAAGAGGCCTCAAATAGTGCTACACAAGACTTAATCATGAATGCACACAACAAGACTCAAGTTACTTATGAAAAGATCAAATGTGTGATATACCGTGAGTTTACATTATTTCTAATACATTTCACTTATAAGTTGTGTGTGTCTAGGGCCTTTTTGTATTGGATTTTCTCATATTTTGCAGAAAAGATGTTAAAGCGCGGAAGTAAAGAGACAGCTGAAGGAAATGCAGAAAAGGGCATCACGGAGGTGATCTACGGACCGTAGGTCCATTGAAGCTCCGTAGATGGTGGTCGTAGATCAGCAGGCAAGGCATGGAAGGCAAATCAGGGAAATCTGACCAAGTGTGGAACCACGGTGGCCATTTACGGTCCGTAGATGGATCTACGGACCGTACTGTTGATCTGTAGATTGATACTACGAGGGTTGCAGGTACCTAATTTTTGAAGATTCCAAGTGTGAAGCTACAGAGTGGGATTGACGGACCGTAGATCGATCTATGGTCCGTACTGCAGTTTTGTCGTTTGCTTCAGAGAGGCTAATTTTTTAAGCTAAAATATTTTCTAAGTCCTGGCTGACGGAAGGGACTCACGGACCGTAGATCCTTTGACGGTCCGTCAGTCAGTCTCGTAGAATGAAGACGCGTTCCTGAACGAAACTTTCCTTATTTTGTTTTCCTTTTAATTTAGGACTTGTTTTCTATAAATAGGGCATGTAAACCTAGTTTTTAGGGGCTAGACATTATTGTTCTATTCTAGTTCTTGACTTGGGAGATTAACTTGCAACTTTATCAATTATTAATTTCCTAAGATCGTTTTGAAGATTTTTGAGTTGCAATTCAAGTTGAATTTCTGGGTTTATTATTCTTCTTACGTAAGTTTCTTTCATCTAAAACAATGAATTGTGTTCATATGATTATGGGTAACTAAACTCCACAACTAGGGTTGTGGGAACCATGAACAATTAACAAAGTATGAATAGTAAATAAGCAATTATTGAATAGTGTGGTGCATGCATTGATAATTCTTTCATTTAGAAGTCTTTTTAGCGGTTGCAAACGTTAGAACTCACCTTGTTGATACTTGCTGGACCAAGGAGGTAATCAACAAGAAAAGAATTATCAACATAGATTTACTGTGATACTATCTAATATGCTAGATTCAATTGGTGCGAAGTAATAACTAAGCCAAACATCGATTATGATGTCTAATATGAGGTAAATGTAAGGGTTAGTAAATTATACACACGTAGCCGGACCAAGGTGCGGGGTGAAATTCTCTAGATGCCGGACCAAAGATGTAGAGATACCTAACTTATCACTTTGCATGTAGTGCACTAGGATAGGATTGCTATTACTAGGATTACTGCGTTATGAGCTTGTGGGGAACACGTATACCCTAGTTATTTCTCTCATCTTGATAACAACCAAACTTGACTTTTGATTACTGATTACTTATTGAATTCTTACAATTTGTTTCACAAAACCCCCCATTTAATTACTTGTTTTTGGAAGTAATTTGACTAATTGAATATAATTGTTGGTTAAAGTAAAGTCTAAACCATTTTCCTCGTGGGATTGACCCCAACCTACAAGTTGGGTTCTGTACTTGATAACGATCGCTTATGCTTCTTTAAGGAGGTGTAATTTGAGCGTATCAATGTGCACTCAAAGATTCAAGTTGTGACTCACGAATATCAAAGAATCTCAAGCTCAACCAAAGTGTTCAAATGCCCTCACACAAGGAATGATTCCAATTTCACACACAAAGGTTTAATCATTTAAAGTTCCAGAATCAAATCCAACGCTCACTCTCACAAGGAATAACACAATCCATGCTTTCACCCATAGGCTTGCCCATATTTTCCGATCAACATTTGTTTCATCTCACTCAAGATAAAAAAGGTCTTTTCAAGGCTTGTAATGGAGCTGAGTGCAACGGTATGGTCATTTAGGCTCAGTGACTTTCATCCTCATGAAATGTGGTACTCATAACACTTCCTTTCCTTTTCCTTCATCATTTTCTTTAGTGCTCATAAGTCATCCTATTATTTACTTCCCATGAATTTTTGGAAACCCCATTTTCTTTGTATTTTCACCACTTTATTTCACTTCTTTTTCATTATTTTTCTTTTTCTTTCTTTCTTTCCTCTTTTTTTATTGTATGAAGGGGTTCCATTTTTTTCAAAACCATGGGTAAGAATGACTTTCTTGCACTTCTTGGTTTACCTTTTCTTTTCACCACACCCCCAACTTAGGCTTTTGGCCAAAGTTGTCTATTTAACTAACCACAACTTCATGAGGATTATGGGTAATGGATAAAGAAAGGTTATGTTTGTATCAAGTTTCTTCCAAAGAAAGGTAAGGTTCAAGGGGTGTTCAAGAGAGGTTCACACATGCTCACAAGGTAGGCCACAAAGAAGTATATTTCAAATTGGCTAACACACTTTAAAGTTTCCTAGGATCATATCAAGAGAAAGCCTTACTTAGTCGATCGGACCAACATGGGAAATTCTAGGATCTATCATGCATGGTTCAAAATAATCGCATCACACTAGGCATTGACACTACAGTAAAACAAGACTCCACACTTTTGCTAATGTGCAATGATCATCACAAGAGACTCAATTCGATACTAGGCTAGTCGTAACGAGATACAAAGTGTTTACATATTGTCTATACAACTTCATTTGGCCTCATCGTAGTCGCGCATTCATGTTCGTTCGATTGAGAGAACTATTCAAGTCATCAGTATTGATCAGAACCGAGACTCAAATTTTGCAAAAGAACAACCACATTCAACACACGAAAGGTGGCAAAATTTCTGGACGGGTCAAATCAAACACAATTTCTAAACAGAACAACCCAAATACAAACAAAACATGATAATCAATCGCACACACAAAAGGTGGGCCTCACCCCACCACAAATAAGAATTATTTGTCCTCAAATGCAAATAACATAGAATCCGAAATGTAAAATAAATCAAGACAGAGAAGGAGGTAAAGAGGTGATGCTGGCTAATCCTTTTGATGTTTGCGTAATCAAGACTCAACTTCCAATACAAGTGTCTATGATCATGCAGTAGTATAATAACCCAACCAAGGGTTGGGGTTGAGTCCCAAGGGAGTGGTGGTGAAAATTAATAGAAAAATAAAATTTAGTTATAATTAGTCATAGTTAAACACATTTTCTAATAAAAACATATTAAATAAAGGAGGGTGATGCAAGCGTCAATTACAATGGGGTTTTTTCACAAGTAAGCAAAAATCAGCGAAAATAGTGAAAATAAAGAAAGATACTAGTATGGAGACGGGATTCTTGGGATGTGATATGAATACGGGATAGACTAAATCATTGGGTACATGCTTTTGGTAGTAAATTCATTGAATAGTTGTGACTAGGCTAGACTATAGTAGGGATAAATTCTCTCTCGAGCAACTTACCCCGAATCAAATGGGTTCCTCTCAGACACCCACTTGCCGCATGAAGAACAGTCTCTGCCTTAGTCCAATTATTCTCTTGAGCTAATTGTGTGGGAATGAGACTAGGGTTCACTCTCTCGAGCTGAACCTCATGTCGACCCACTCCCAGCGGCCATCAATTTAGTAGTCTTAGTTTTACGAACTCTCTCTCGAGCAAGCCGAAAACACAAAGGTGAAATCGTATTTGCAACTACAATTTCATTAAGTTCCACCACAATTACTTAATGAAATCACATCAAAACAACAAATAAACCACCAACAAGCAAGACCCAATAGATAATCTAACCCATATTCACAAAATCACACCCCAATAATTGATGTTTTAGCTAGACATGCTAAAGAGATAGAAATTTATACCAAAATGAGTTTTCATTCAAATTGGTTTGAAGATTTAAGTCTCAAAACAAGTGAAGAGTGAAGAATCCACAAGACCCAAGTCCAAAATCTTGGAGTTGAAACTCTTTGAACCTTCAAGTTCCTCAAAACCCTCTCCAAACTTAGAACTCAAAAATAGAAGCCAAGTCTGAAATATTACTGTTCAAAGCTTAAAATTCGATTCTAAAAGTCTCTTTTTAAGCTACAACTCTCAACGAGTATTTATAGTTTTTAAAAATCTCCTACATCGGTTCATTCGATGACGTTAGTCGAGATCACCGATCAACTCGGTGATCCACCCTTTGGTACATTTCATTGTCGTCTTGCTCTATCCTTCAGCATCGTCGTGTTTGGATCATTGGGCGACATAGTACTGCTTCACAGAACTGCTCGACGACACATCGAATGCTCATTTTCTCCGCCGATTTGATTCTTTCCTTTAGGGCTCAACAAACTGGAACAAAAGGCGATCTCTAGGCTTATCGGTGACTGACCAACTGGACTCGGTGATCCTCAGGTCTTCATTTCTTCCTTCTTTCAGCCACTTTTGTGTCTTTTTTCTAAGTAGTGTCCATGCTTTCCCTCAAACTCCAAATACCTGAAACTTAAGGGTTTTCATCAGATATTGACACAAAATATGCATTTGAGGACACTAATTCAATCAAAATATATCCCTAAATGAGTCCAATTTTTGGACTCATCATATATGGAGTCCTTTCTTCCATAGGGTTCCTAAATTCTCCAAATATGCAAAGTAGAATCTCCAATGGAAGTTAGGGTTTTACTCAATCCCATGGTTTTTTTCAATGATGATCTAGTTTCAATATCCTTATCCTATACCTATGTTCCCTCTTAGGATGATTATCTTAGATATATATTAGCTAGAAGATCCATGTAATCTAGAAGTTTGTGGTCCTTACCTTGGTAAGTATGACACCCCTTTTCGGTGTGGGGTATACACCGAATTCCATGTTGTAGCTCACATGGTATCTATGTCGGTTAAAGGTAAATCTCCCATAATAATGAACAAAGATTACTTCTAGAAGTATCTCAAAAGGTGTTTTAAAGATGTTTAGCTTGAATTGACCATGTTTATGATTTATTTCTACCCCTTTTGTCTTATGGTTAAAATTGGTCATTTCATGTCATGTAAACTTCCTTTAATTTGATTTTATAAATCTTATGCATTGATATCATACTCTGAACATTCTTTATACTAAATCATACTATTTCCTACATTCTTTCACTAATGTTGGGTCTGGCGTTCCTATTCCGTATCTCTGTCACTAGTGATCACATTAGTAGATTTAAAGATCCTCAAGAGTATATTTATGAAGCGTATAAGGTGTTGATGATAATGAGAGTGACGCTGATAGAAAAGGTGAAATTAGCCGCTTATCAACTCAAGGGTGTTACTCAAATTTGGTTCAATCAATGGAAGGAAGAGAGGGTGGCTGATGCGGGTCCTCTTGATTTGGAAAAGTTTAAGGTTGCTTTCCTTGATAGGTTCTTTCCCCTTGAGATTAGAAAGGCAAAGTTACCTGAATTCATTAACCTTTATCAAGGAAACAAGAGTGTGAAGGAATATGATTTGAAGTTCACGCGATTGTCTCGATATGCTCTTACTATGGTGGCCGAACCTAAGGCAAGAATGAGTAAGTTTGTTTCAGACATGTCCGAGATGGTGGTCAAGGAATGTCGTACCTCCATGCTTATAAATGATATAGAAATTTCTCATCTCATGGTTCATCCTCAACAAATAAAAGAGGAGAAACTTAGGAAAATATCTAGGGAGACAAAGAAGGTAACGACGGACGATGGTAACTTCTCACATTCAAGGTCCGACAGACATGGTTGTTTTATGTTCTGGCAAAGTTTTTCCGGTCAAAGTTCCTCCAATTCTCCTCCTAAGTTCAACAAAGATAGGGTGTCTAACCCTAAGCTTCAAGGAGTAAATAGTAGTGGATTTTCATCGCCTTCTTATGCCAGATGTGGAAGGAAGCATGAGGGTAAACGCTTAGCCGGCACGGATGGTTACTTTAGTTGTGGTAAGAGTGGTCATAAAATAAGGGATTGTCCATCTCTTACGGCTAAGGGAAGAAAAGATAGGCAGGCTCCGCCTAGTTTTTCTGGTTCAAGTGCTAAAAGGCAAAATCTATTATATGCACTTCAGACTCTTCATGAGCAAGAGGGTTCGCCCAATGTGGTTACTGTATGTTGAAAGTCTTTCATCTTGATGTTTATTCTTTTCTTTATCATGACGCTACCTTCTCATTTATGACGCCATATGTGGCCATGATGTTTGATATTCTTGCAGATATGTTGTAAGACCCTTTACAGTCTCTACTCTCATTGGTGAACCTATTATGGCTAAGAGAGTCTATAAAAAGTGTCACATCTCCTTATCTCATAGAGTCACTCATGTTGATATTGTATAGGTTGATATGGTAGAGGTTGATATGTTAGATTTCGATGTTATCCTTAGTATGGATTGATTGCATTCATGTTATGCTTCTATTGATTGTAGAACTTCAGTAGTCAAATTCAATTTTTCAAATGAACCCATTCTAGAGTGCGAAGGAGGAAATTCTATGTCTAAGATTTAGTTTGTTTCTTGTATTAAAATTAGAAACATGATATCTAATTGCATGTACCATCTTGTTTAGGTTACGGATATGGATTCAGAAACTCCTACTTTTGAGTTGGTTCCCATTGTTAAAGAGCATCCAGAAGTGTTTCCTGATGATCTACCAGGTGTTCATCCCAAAAGGGAAATAGACTTGTGTGTTGACCTACTCCTGGATATGCAACCTATCTCTATTTCTCATTATCGTATGGCTCCGATAGAACATAAGGAATTAAAGGAGTAGTTGAATTATTTGTTGGATAAAGGTTTCATCCAACTTAGAATCTCTCTATGGGGTGCTCCATTTTTGTTTGTACGGAAGAAAGATGGTTCACTCTGTATGTGTACTGACTACCAACAATTGAACAAGGTTACTATTAAGAACAAATATCATGTTCCAAGGATAGATGATCTATTTAATCAACTACAAGGAGCAAGTTACTTCTCTAAGATTGACCTCCGATAGGATTATCACAAATTGAGGGTGAAGGAGAATAACATTTCAAAGATGACATTTCAACTCGATATGGTCATTATGAGTTCTTGGTAATGTCCTTTAGCTCGACTAATGCTCCGGCCGCTTTATGGATTTGATGAATAGAGCGTTTAGGCAATACCTTGACATGTTTGTAATTATTTTCATTGATGATAAATTGATGTATTCATAGAGTTAAGACGAGCATACCGATTATTTAAGGATTGTGTTGAAAGTCCTCAAGGACCAACAACTCTTTGAAACTTTTAGTAAATGTGGGTTTTGGTTAAGGTCTGTGGCTTTTCTTGGTCATATTGTTTCCAATAAGGGTATTGAGGTAGATACTAAGAAAATGCATGCAGTTACGATTTGGTCTAGACCTTTATCCCCTTCGGATATTAGAAGTTTCTTGGGTATGGCTGGTTACTATAGAAGGTTTGTTGAATGTTTTTCTTCTATTCTCTCTCCATTGACTGCATTGACCCAAATGAAAGTTAAGTTCATATGGTTGTAAGCATATGAGAAGAGTTCCAATAATTGAAAAATAGACTTACTTCCACTCCGGTGTTGACTTTACCGGAAGGAACCGATGAGTTTGTTGTTTATTGTGATGCTTCAAAAATTGGGTTAGGAGATGTCTTTATTCAAAATGGGAAAGTCATTGTCTATGCCTCAATGCAACTTAAGATGCACTAAAAGAACTATCCTACCAATGATTTAGAACTAGCGGTAGTTGTGTTTCTTTTAAAGATTTGGAGGCACTACTTATATGGTGTACATGTAGATGTCTTTACTGACCACAAAATTTTGCAATATGCGTTTAAACAAAATAACCTAAATCTTCACCAAAAAAAGAGGCTTGAGTTAATAAAAGAATATGATATGAGTGTTCTCTATCACCACGATAAAGGAAATGTGGTGGTGGATGCTCTTAGTCAGTTATCAATGGGTAGTATTGCTTTTATGGAAGAAATTAAGAAGGAATTGGTTATAGATGTTCATAGATTGGCCCAATTGGGTGTTCAATTGGTTGGCTCCACAAAAGGTGGTATTATGGTTCATAATCGTTCAAAATTGTCTTTTGTGGCAGATGTGAAAGCTAAGCAAGGTCTTGAACCAATTTTGATTGAATTGAAGAAAGTGATGCGTAAGAAGTCAGTTGAGGATTTCTTTGACGTGGAAGATGAAGTGCTTAGATATCAAGGTCATTTGTGTGTTCCCGATGTAGATGACTTGAGAGACCAATTCTTATGAGAAGCCCATAGTTCTCCATATTCGATTCACCTGGGAGCCACCAACATGTACCGTGACTTGCCGAAGGTCTATTGGTGGAATGGGATGAAGAAGGATACTTCTAAATTTGTGGCTAAGTGTCCTAACCGTCAACAAGTGAAAGTTGAGCATCAAGATCTTGGAGGTTTGTCCCAAGATATCACTATTCCTACTTAGAAGTGGGAATATTTGAATATGGACTTCATTGTTGGGTTGCCTCGTACCCGGCGACAACATGATTCAATTTGAGTTATTGTGGATCGAATGACGAAATTGGCTCATTTCATTCTCGTCAAGGTTTCTTATTCGGCGTGGGGCTATTCTAAATTTTACTTGAGAGAAATGGTTAGGTTTCATGGATTGCCCTTATCCATTATCTCAGATTGTGGCACCAAATTAACTTCTCAGTTTTGGAAATCTTTCCAAAAAGGTCTCGGTACTCGTGTTATACTTAGTACGATCTTTCATCTTCAAACCGTTGGTCAAGCTGACCGTACTATGCAAACGTTGGAAGATATGTGGAGAGCCTGTGTAATTTAACTCAAGGGAAATTGGGATGATAACTTGCCTTTGATTAAATTTGCTTACAATAATAGCTATCACTCAATTATTGGTATGGCTCCATTTGAGGCTCTATATGGTAGGAGGTGTAGATCTCCTACAGGTTGGTTCAAAGTTAGCGAAGTTTCATTGATCGGTCTTGAGTTGGTGTGTGAGGCTTTGGAGAAGGTTAAACTTATTAGAAAAAGGTTGAAAACAGGTCAAAGTAGGCAAAAGTCCTTTGCCGATGTTAGAAGAAGAGACCTTGAGTTTGATGTGAGTTACTTGGTCTATTTGAAAATTTCACCCATGAAGGGTTTAATGAAATTTTAAAAGAAAGGGATGCTTAGTCCCTATTTTGTGGGCCCATATAAGATTTCAAGGTGTCTTGGTAAGTCTGCTTATGAACTTGATTTTCCTAATGCTTTGGCATCAGTGCGTCCAATTTTCCATGTATCTCCATTGAACAAATTCGTTGGGGATCCTACATCCATAGTTCCCGTAGAAGGTTTGGGAGTTAAGGAGAATCTTTCTTATGAATAAGTTCTTATTGATATTTTCGATAGGTAAGTTACGACGTTATGAAACAAGAAAGGGTCTTCCATAAAGGTTCTTTGGAGGAATCAATTAGTTCAGGGTGCTACTTAGGAGGCCGAGGCCGATATGATATCCTGTTATCCTCATATATTTACTTTCGTTCCTATTCTAGCTTGAGGTATTTAATTCTTCATGGTTTCCTCTTTTGGTGTCATGTGACTTAGATATTCCCATGATTTCCTCATTTATGCACGCTTATGAAAAAATTGATTTTTGAGAAAATGAGTTAGCCCGGTTTATTTCATCATGTTTATGTGTATTTGAATATGAGTTGCATATAGACCTTATGAAATGATATTATGAACATGCTTTATCTTGGAGTTGATGTTTCCTCCTCGGATATGTGTATTTAAGTGATTGCATTCATGTTGATCTGCTAGGTCTAGTTCCTACCCTTCTTATGATGTCTTGAATCTGATTCGAGGATGAATGTTCCCAAGGGGGAGATATTGTAACACCTTGGATTCAAAAAGGGCTAGAAAAGGGAAAATGGGAAAGTCCAATAACCTAAGACTGACCATGGACCCTTCACAATACCCTAGACGGTCCGTGTAGGGGTTTACGACCCATAAATGGGCTCGTGAAAGTCATCCAGTGCTGCCTTAGGTAGGAGTCCCTTCGATAG
Organism: Solanum chiquidenum; assembly: GCA_029582725.1. NCBI lineage: Eukaryota > Viridiplantae > Streptophyta > Magnoliopsida > Solanales > Solanaceae > Solanum > Solanum chiquidenum. The sequence goes on from JAJOOS010006726.1 coordinate 39,518, forward strand.
TGCCCCAGACAGCGCGTGGTGACTTGGACGGCCAGTTTAGGGGTCTATACAAGTCACCCGGTCAGCAAGGTTTCATACTAGGTCACTGTGAAAGTCAACAGACGTCTAAACGGTCTGTGAAGCTTCATAAGGACCGTAAAGTCGTCCATGTTAGAGACTTATCAGACTTTGAATTTTGGGTCAACTTCAAACGATCATATCTTTCAGCACACAATGAATTAGGTAGCCCATGAACTATCAAATTAAAGATATTTGAGTCTTGTTTCTAACGCCGCCAAGTTTGACTAATTCCCAACCTAGAGTAAAAGGTAATGACCGTATTAAGGAAACCCTATCAGAAAGAGCATCATCAGAACCCACTAGATGGGTCATTATGCTCTAGAAGACCCGTGAAGCTCCTCGTGGAAGGCACTTTGCCAGCTTTAAGTCAGAGGCATATTTGTCTTTTCCCAATCATTATAACCCAATACTATGTCATTTTAACCTCTACCCTAGGTCCTATATAATGGTTTTTACCCCCAAAATCACCCATTTCAATTCATTCTTCTGAAATCCCAAAAGTTGATCACGTTTATCCTCTCAAATAATTCTCTCTCTAAGAAGAAGAACAAGGCTAGAGTTTCAAGATAAAGTCTCCAAATTCACCATTGATTGCAAGCTTTTGGCATCAAGGTATGATGGTATTCACCTATGTATTCCTTTCCTCCACAGGGTTCCTAAATTCTCCAAATTTGCAAAGTAGAATGTCCAATGGAAGCTAAGGTTTTACTCAATCTCATGGGTTCTTTTCAATTATGATCTAATTGATTATTTTATGCCTTTTATGAATGAATTGAAATAATTGCATGTTTCTAAGTTTAATTCCCATGAACCCATGTGAAATCCATGATTCTAGACTATGATCATATGAAGAAGCTTCTGAGGTACGAAAGATGAATTTATGATATATGCATGTTCTTTATGAAATTGATGAAAAATGATTTAAGTTGTTTTGAGAGTAAAGTATACATGTTGTTGTTGTTGTGAAAGGATTTCTCACATAAAGGATTGTTAGAGTTGAAAAGTTTTCTAATCTAAATTTTGAATTAGGATTTAGAAGATATTATAATGAAACATATCAATTATTGGCTACTTGATGTGCCTTCCATGGATGATAAGTCAAGAGGAAAGTACCCATGACTCTTAATGATAAGACAAGTTAAGAATAATGACTATTCCGTGGGATTTATGCTTAGCACCGGGAGGATATTAAGATGGAAGCTCTCCCATAGCTTGAGGGAAAGTTTCTAGTAGCAATCTCCTTATCCCATACCTATGTGCACCCATAGGATGGTTGTCTTAGATTCACATTAGCTAGTGGATCCACGTAACCTAGAAGTTTATGGTCCTTACATTAGATTTTTGCTTCGTTTTCTTGTCTAACATTTTATGATATAAACTATCTTTTGAACTCTTTTCATTCTACTATCTTGTATGATGTATGCTAAGTGGATAATGTAGGTCGTATGGGTACGCCATGTGACGTCTAGGGTGTACATTGGGCCGTGACATAAACTTTACCCCCAAGTCACTCACTTTATTTGTCGTTTAGCTCTACCCTTAAACATTAAACTCAATTGTAACTCTAAGGCTTTCCCAAGCCTACCATTAATGCTAATAACCACATTTACCCCACTCTAAGATTTCATTCTGACCACCTTGTCCCTTCGCTAGTTGTATGGACCCACAGGTCATTGCTATGTTTATGCCTCTTATTCATCATTTAGAATTTTCATGTAACGAACGTTGGGACTTACAGTTTGGTCACATGGTCGTTCATTTAGCTTTTATGCGACTTTTAGAGTCTGGGAGCTTTCGAACATTAAAGGGTCATTTTTTATTAGAAGTTTAGGAAGATGACCTCAAAATTGTATGCTGAGGATTCAATCAGCTTCATAAGGGTCATCTTATACTTGTGTCACATTCAACATGTCACATCCTGAGCCTACACCTTGGGTGGGACTGGCACTCGAGAACCATTACTAGCCCAAGCGAACCCCTGGCCTTGCTTACTTACTCAGCGGAAGACTTAAACTCAACAAAAAAAAGAAATTTATATAATAAACTAGAATGTTATAAAATAACATTCAACTAGCCATTAAGGCAAACTCGAGTGTCAGCATGGAATAATGACAATGAAAAGACTAAAGAACTAACATCTGACTGTCTATGAAACCTCTAAAACAATCAAGATAGATGTCGGGACAGGACCTCCGATCATCCTAACAAATGAAATACTGAAAAGAACTAAAAGCAATAAAGGAGTCCTTCAGAATGCAAGGAGGCTCACCAGTGACTCTGAAGTGCTCAATTAGATCAACGGTGCACCGGATGTCGATCCTAGTGACCTGCGTCTGCATCATAATACTATGAAGGCCAACTGGCATCAGTACATTGAATGTACGAGTATGCGAGTTGGAATGCTAAAACAACATAGGCTTGAGAAGAATCTAAAAGAAACTGAAGAACTTACCTGGCTCAACTCAACTAAACATGATTAAACTCATTTCAATATAAAGCAATTTAAAACAAGTGCAATATAAAGAAACAAACTGTTTAAAAACATGCTGGCAACTCTATGTATGCAAGGATCCTACATGACTCTGAAATGTATGTAAAAATACAAATAACTGTGTATATAAGAATACAATAACTTCTTTGGGAGTTTCTCTAACCGACAAACATCACGTAAGAGCTATTGTGATGATACAACGATTTCCCTCACGCTGCCAGAGCATTCTATACCTTGCCAAGGGCATAGGACCTGAAATACTAAGTGGATCCACTAGTCTATGCTAAAAAGCACTAAACGAATCATCTAAAAAGTATGGCCCTTTTCTATCCATGATGGCTACATGGTTTATGGGGGCTGTGAGTTGTCTGATTCTCCTCCATATTGGTGCTCAATAGTGCTCCCCAAAATATAATAATATTAACATTAGTCCCCATATACTTTTGAAGAAATGAACTTCAACTTTACTCTTCACTGAAATCAAAACCTAATTCTTAAAACAAGGTTAAAATGTTTGCGAAATTTTTTTGGAAAACATTATGAACTTCTCTTAACTTGACTCTTGACTTCTCTTGACTTTGATCTTAACTGCTCTTGACATGACTGCTAATTGGTCCTTTGATTGAATTATGGATTCAAGGATTGTGATTGGTGATTGGAAAGATCTCGTGATGTTTAGGAATGATATATATACCTAAACATGAGAAAAAGACCGAAAATCAATATTTGAGGTTGGGTCCGCGACGCAGACAAGCTTTTAAAATTTAGTTTCGAAAATGAATTGTGAGGTAGAACGCTCCGTGACAGCTCCGCAACGCGAAACATAAATTCCCAAATCTAGGAACCAGCTCCACGACGCGGAGGAAGTGCCGGATTTCGTCCGACGAAATCTTCTTCTTCATTTTTCGGTTCTAAACTCCGTGGGTTCATTTACCCAACACTTAGAATCGATTAAATGTTCAAACTACATCAGATTCTACTCAAAATCGAACCTAAAATTACATATTAGGATCAAACAACTCCTCAACGAATTCAACGAAACAAGAATCTAATGAAACTTCAACAAACTAATTCAAAAACTCAATTTCTAAGATTTCAAGAACTTAAATTCACTGAAATAAATCATGATTGACTGGTGGGTGAACTAACCCAACGCTATCTGATCTCACATACCTTGTAGGTATCACCCCTGATGAAATCCACAAGCTAATCTCGACGAATCTTGAACGTTCTTGCTTCCGCTTCTCCTTCTCTTTTCTTCAATTCCTAGCGTAAATTCCAATTTTCTAAAACTGACTAAAATCTGATTTTACCCTTATTAAACTCCTAAAAATGGATTAAAATAATAAGTCAAGGAAAAGACCAAACTACCCTTCTAAAATCCGGATTGAACTTTCTTTATTCAAGCAGCCCAAATTCCGAAGGGGATAACTTACTCATACAAACACAGAATCGCACAAACTTGGCGGCGTTGGAAAGATCATCCCAAGGGCTTTCCAATCATATCTGGAATAACACCTAACTCATCCTGAGCTAGGAATTATGGCCGTTTGAATTTGACCAAAAACTCACTTTAACACCTTTACCAGATTTCCAGAATTTTAAATTCTTCCCAAAAATAACTATTTTCAGATTTTAAACTTCCTTCTAGTTATTTCTAGTTGCGAGATGTTACAATATCTCCCTCTTGGGAACATTCATCCTCGAATGAGATTACTCTTACTAGACTTCAAATTCAAACCCCCAACAAGCAAATGCAAACAAACAACATGCTCACTCATAGTTTAAAGAGCACTAAGAAGAAAATTAGTACCTTGATCTGCACTTTTTTCGGATTCAAAGAGATGTGGATATATCTTCTTCCTATCCTCCTCAGCTTCCCAAGTAGCTTCCTCAACAAATTGGTTCCTCCAAAGGACTTTGATTGATGCTACCTCCTTTGTTCTCAACTTGCGAACTTGGCGATCTAGAATTTGAACAGGAATCTCCTCATAAGACAAGCTATCCTTGATCCCAATATTTTCAGTTGGTATGATCAATGAAGGATCGCCCATTCACTTCTTCAACATGGAGACATGAAGTACCGGATGAAGCGCTGCTAACTCTTGTGGTAGCTCCAACTCATAAGCTACTTTGCCAATCCTCTTGGCTATTCTATAAGGTCCAATATATCGGGGACTAAGCTTCCCCTTCTTACCAAACCTCATAACCCCCTTCATGGGTGAAACTTTGAGAAATACCCAATCATCTACTTCGAACTCTAACTCCCTTCTCCTAACATCAGTGTAGGATTTTTGACGACTCTGTGCCATTTTCAATCTCTCTCCTAACATCAGTGTAGGATTTTTGACGACTCTGTGCCGTTTTCAATCTCTCTTGGATCACTTTCACCTTCTCCATAGCTTGGTGAACTGAATCTAGTCCTATCAACTTAGCTTCATCAACTTCCAACCATCCAATAAGAGATCTACATCTTCTCCCATAGAGAGCTTTATAAGAAGCCATTTGGATGCTAGAGTGTTAACTGTTGTTGTAAGAAAACTCAATGAGAGGTAGGTGATCATCCCAATTCCCTTTGAAATCAATCACACAAGCCCTAAACATATCTTCTAAAGTCTGAATAGTGCGCTCTGCTTGCCCATCAGTCTGAGGATGAAAGGCAGTACTTAAGTTTACTTTTGAACCTAAGCATTTTTGGAATGACTTCCAAAATTGAGCAGTAAATTGTGCACCCCTATTTGATATAATCAAAATAGGGAATCCAAGTCTTAACACCTCCTGAATATATAACCTGGCATAATCCTATGCTGAATGGGTAGTCTTTACCGCCAAAAAGTGGGCTGATTTTGTCATTATGTCGACAATTACCCAAATAGAATCATGATGTCTGTGAGACCTTGGTAAACCTGTGATGATATCCATATTGATCATATCCCACTTCCATTCTGGAAGTTCTATATTTTGAGCCAAACCACCGGGCCTTTGGTAGTCTACTTTCACTTGTTGGCAATATGGACACTTAGGGACAAATTTTGCAATGCCCTTCTTCATGCTATTCCACCAATAAAACTCTCTCAAGTCACGATACATCTTTGTGGAACCCGGAGGAATGGAATATCTGGAGTTATAAGCTTCCTCCATGATCCTCTCTTGGAGTCCATCTACCATAGGTACACACAACCTACCTTGATATCTCAATACACCATCTCCCCTATGTTCAAAAGATAATTTTTTTTTCTTATGAACATTTTCCTTCAATTCAAGAAAAATGGGATCTTGGTCTTGCTTTTCTTTAACTTCTGACACTAATGAAGATTCAGCCCCATTCAAAACCACTACTTCTCCTCTTGTGGAATCCATTAGTCGGACTCCTAAGCGTGCAAGTCTATGCACATCTTTCACTAACTCTCTCTTTTCTTCCTTAACATGGCAAGTACAACCATAGACAACCTGCTCAAGGCATCTGCAAAAACATTAGCCTTACTTGGGTGATAAAGAATACTTATGTCATAATCCTTGAGTAATTCTGATCACCTTGTTTGTCTGAGATTAAGCTCTTTCTGAGTGAACACATAATGAAGACTCTTGTGATCAGTGAATACATCAACATGCACACCATACAACTAATGACTCCATATCTTCAAAGCGAATACTACAGCATCCAACTCTAAGTCATGGGTTTGGTAGTTCTTCTCATGAACTTTCAATTGTCTAGAGGCATAAGATATAACTTTGCCATTCTGCATTAAGATAACCCAAGCCAAATCTAGATGCATCACAGTACACCACAAAACCTTGAGTACCTTCTGGTAAGGTTAATACTGGGGCAGTAGTCAAACTCTTTTTCAATTCCTAAAAGCTTTTCTCACAAGGTTTAGACCATTGAAACTTAACTGTCTTCTGAGTCAACTTATTCAAAGGGGATGAAATAGATGAGATCCCCTCTACAAACCTTCTATAATAGCCAGCCAAACCCAAGAAACTCCTAATATCAATTGGAGATGTGGGTCTAGGCCAATTCTGCACTGCCTCAACTTTTTGAGTATCAACTTTAATTCCTTCTCCAGACACAATATCCCCTAAGAATGCCACAGACTCAAGTCAAATTTCACACTTAGAGAATTTAGCATATAACTCCTTATCTTTCAAAGTCTGAAGAACTATTCAGAGATGACTAGCATGATCTTCTTCATTCCTTGAATAGATTAGTATGTCATCAATGAAGACGATAACAAACATATCTAAATAAGGTTTGAATACTCTATTCATAAGTTCCATGAACGCTACATGCGCATTGGTTAAACTGAACGACATGACCATAAACTCAAAATGACCATAACGGGTCCTAAAAGCTATCTTTGGAATATCACATTCCCTTATTCTGAACTGATAGTAACCTGATCTGAGGTTGATTTTTGAGAAACAAGAAGCACCCTGAAGCTGATCTAAAAGATCATCAATCCTTGGAAGAGGATACTTGTTCATGATGGTAAACTTGTTCAACTAACGGTAATCTATACACATCCTAAGGGAACCATCTTTCTTTCTCACAAATAAGACCGGAGCGCTCCAAGGTGAGATACTTGGTCGAATAAAGCTCTTATCTAATAGATCCTTTAACTGCTCTTTTAAATCTTTCAACTCTGCCGGTGCCATTCTATATGGCGGAATAGATATCAGACGAGTATCTAGAAGAAGATCTATACCGAAGTCTATCTCTCTATCAGGAGGGACTCCGGGAAGCTCATCTGAAAAGACTTCTGGAAACTATTTTACTACTGGAACTGACAGAATAGGAGGTACCTCAAAACTTGAGTCATTAAATCAGACTAAGTGATAGAAACACCCCTTAGAAACCAACTTCCTTACCTTAAGGTATGAAATGAAATGACCTTTAGGCACTGCTGAACTGCTTTTCCACTCTAACACTGGCTCATTTGGAAACTGAAACTTGATTACTCGAGTTTTACAATCAAATGATGCATAACAGGCATGAATCCAGTCCATACCAAGAATGACATCAAAATCTACCATGTCTAATGCAATTAAATCAGCCATGGTACTCTTGTGATTGACAGAAATGGGAAAATCACGATAGACTCTCTCTGCTAGAATAGACTCACCAACAGGCGTAGAGACACTGAATGGTTCACTAAGTTGCTCAGGAATAACATCGAAGTTCATAGCAATATATGGAGTTACAAAAGATAAACTCGCTCCTGGATCTAGCAAGGCATAAACAGTAAAGTCAAAGACTTAAATCATACAAGTGATAACATCTGGTGAATCCTCTTGCTATTGGCGTCTATTGATAGCATATTAGCGGTTTGTTCCTCCGCCAGTACCGGAAGTAGCTCCTCTAGGTGCAATTCTGTAAGGTGGAGCAAATGAAGAAGACTAGGCTCTATTGCCCCCATTACCATTTCCCTTCTTGTTCTACGGACACTCTCGCATGAAATGTGTAGTCTGACCACACTTGAAACAACCAGTGGATCCCTCACAAAAATATTTGAGTGGTTCCTACCACACTTGGCACAGGCAGGAGGCTTACTACCCCCTTGCGCCACACTAAATTGAGAATAGGCAGGTGTAGCTATGGAATTCTGACCATTGTACTCACCTTTGACCCTAGGTGTAGGTGCACTAGCAGATGATGGAGCAGGTCCCTTATTTTTCTGTTGGAAGGATTACCGGTTGGCATTACTTTTCTGCTGCCCGAACTCATTTCCTGTCTTAACCCTCTTGTTCTTGAATTCCTCTCTATCCCTCAGCTTCTCTACTGCACATAGACCATCAACCTCGAAATGTCCATGTCCCCAATAAGCATTGTTGCCCGGGCCTCTTTGCTTGATAGATGGGACAACCCTGCAACAAATAGACTCATCCTACTCCTCATGTCTGCAACTATTTACGGAACATAGTGAGACAGTTGGGTGAATTTCATCCCATACTCATGAACACTCAAAGAATCTTGCTTAAGTGTGAGGAACTCTCGTACCTTAGCCTCTTTTAGTTTTCGGGGAAAGAAACGCCCCAAGAAAGCCTCCTCAAAACAAACTAAACTCGCATGTGGTGTATTCTCTGCTCTACCCTCCTTCCAATGATCAAACCAAGTCCTACCAACAATCTTCAGTTGATATGAAACTAGTTCAACTCGCTCAGTATCAATAATATGCATGACCTCAAATACCTTCTTTAACTCCTCAATGAAGTTCTTCGAATCCTCAGTAGAGCTCGAACCTGTGAAACTTGGAGGGTTCATCCTCAAGAAATCACGAATCTTTGAAATGTCATCTCCTTCCTGTCGAGTTCCCATTTGCTGACAAACATGGTTAGTCACAGCTTGACTCAGCATCCTAATTTCCTCTCTGAACTCAGCATTAGTAACATCTCCTTGAGGTTACACTTCAGGTGCATTTGGTAGCTCTTGTTCCTTAGCATTACGTCTAGAAAGTACGACCTATGACTGCTCTTCGTGGAGGCATGATTATCTGAAAACACGCGTAAGCACGAATTAGAGAGAAACATTTTAGAGATCAAACTCTAACGCACGAAATGAGTGTGAAAGAAGTTAGAAAGTTCTTAAATGTTGTAGCCTCCTAATTATAGATGTGGCGCGCTTCACACGGATAACTCGGACTTTACAGATATGGCTTCAAAGACTCCCTAGGACTGTTCAACTCTGTGCTCTGATACCAAGTTTTTCACCCCCCGAGCCTACACCCTAGGCGGGACTGGCACTTGAAAATAAATGTTGGCCCAAGTGAAACCCTGGCCTGGCTTACTTACTCAGTAGAAGACTTAAAGTCAACAAATAAATAAGTTTATATAATAAACTAGAATGTTATAAAAGAACATTCAACTGGACATTAAGGCAAACTCAAGTCTCAACTTGGAATAGTGACAATGAAAATACTGAAGAACTAACATCTGACTGTCTATGAAGCCTCTAAAACAACTGAGATGTATGTCGGGAAAGGACCCCCGATCATCCTAACAAATGAAATACTAAAAAGAATTAAAAGAAATAAAAGATTCCTCCAAAATGCAAGGAGGCTCACCACTGAATCTGAAGTGCTCAACTGGATGAATGGTGCACCGGATGTCGATCCTAGTTACCTGCGTCTGCATCATAACACGATGCAGGCCAACTGGAATCAGTTCATTGAATATACGAGTATGCGAGTTTGAATGCTAAAACAACATAGGCTTGAGAAGAATCTAAAAGAAACTGAAGAACTTACCTATCTCAACTCAACAACATGACTGAACTCATTTTAATATAAAGCAATTTAAAACAAGTGTAATATAAAGAAACAAATTGTTTTAAAACATGTTGTCAACTCTGTGTGTATGCAATGATACTACATAACTCTGAAATGTATGTAAAAATACAAATAACTATGTATAAAAGAATATAATAAATTCTTTAGGAGTTTCTCCAACCGACGAACATCACGTAAGAGCTATTGTGATAATACAACAATTTGCCTCACGCTGCCAGAGCATCCTATACCTAGCCAAGGGCATAGGACCTGAACTAGTAAGTGGATCCACTAGTCTATTCTAAAAAGCACAAAAGGATTCATCTAAAAAGTATTACACTTTTCTACCCATAATGGCCACATGGTTTATGGGGACTGTGAGTTGTCTGAACTCTCCCCCATATCGATGCTCAATACTACTCCCAAAAATATAATAATATTAGCTTTAGTCCCCATATACTTTTGAAGAAATGAACTTCAACTTTACTCTTCACTGAAATCAAAACTTAAGTCTCAAAACAAGGTTAAAAGGTTTGCAAAAGACTTTTGGAAAACTTTATGAACTTCTCTTAACTTGACTCTTGACTTCTCTTCACTTTGATCTTAACTGCTCTTGACTTGACTCTTAACTGGTCCTTTAATTGAATTATGGATTCAAGAATTGTGATTTGTGATTGGAAAGATCTCATGATGTTTAGGAATGATTTTAGATTGCTAAACATGAGAAAAAGACCGAAAAACAATATTTGAGGGAGGGTCTGCGACATGGAGAAGAGTTTAAAATTTAGTTTCAAAAACAACTTTTGAGGAAGAACGCTCTGTGACAGCTCCGCGACGTGAAGCAGAAATTCCCAAATCTAGGAAGAAGCTCTGCGACGTGGAGGTAGTGCCAGATTTCATCTGACGAAATCTTCTTCACCATTTTCCAGCTCTAAACTCTGTGGGTTCTTTTACCAAACACTTATAATCGATTAAATTTTTAAATTACATTAGATTCTACTCAAAATCGAACCTAAAATCATAGATTAGGATCAAATAACTCCTCAACGAATTCAACGAAACAAGAATCTAATGAAACTTCAACAAACCCATTCAAGAACTCAATTTATAAGCTTTCAAGAACTTAAATGAGCTGAAATAAATCATGATTGGTGCTTGGGTGAACTAATCCAACGCTATCTGATCTCACATACCTTGTAGAGATCACCCCCGACGAAATCCACAAGCTAATCTCGACGAATCTTGAACGTTCTTGCTTCTCCTTCTCCTTTCTCTTTTCTCCAAACCCTAGGGTAAATTCCAATTTTATAAAAACGATTAAAATCTGATTTGACCCATATTAAACTACTAAAAATGGATTAGAATAATAGGGCAAGGAAAAGACCAAACTACCCTTCCAAAATACGGATTGGACTTTCCTTATTCGAACAACCCAACTTCTGAAGGGGATAACTTACTTATACAAACTCGGGATTGCATAAACTTCGTGGTTTTGGAAAGATCATCCCAAGGGCTTTCCAATGATAACTGGAATCACACCTAACTCATCTTGAGCTAGTAATTATGGCCGTTTGAAGTTAACCAAAAACTCACTTTAACACCTTTACCAGATTTTCAGATTTTTAAATTCTTCCCAAAAATAACTATTTCCATATTTTAAACTTCCTTCTAGTTATTTCTAGTTGCAAGATGTTACACAACACAACTCACTTCAAGACATTTGTTGGAAGTCTGTGTGATTAGACATTTTAACTTTCAAATTGAGGCATTAGTTTGAATTAGTCAACATTCAGAGTAAATGATCTCCGATGAGAATTCCATCAGTGTGGTTAGATTTTGAATGTTAGGTTTAGTCTAGATAACCCTTTGATTAGGTCTTGAGGCTTACAGACTTGTTTCGAGGCCCTTTATGGATATTGGCTTAAAGTGGATATTAGGTGTGGGACCCACTTTTCATCATAAAAAGCCTCAAATGGAAGTTTCAATTGTTTTGTTGAGTCCAAAATGGGGTTCTGAATGAGCTCTGCGCACCCTGTAATGTTTTGGGAGCCTTATCACTGAGATATCAGTTATGGTGTGCGCTGCGTCCGCGCTGCATGGCTACATTCACGGATGGAAGGTGTCGTGACAGTTGTATCTTCGCGCGGGCACTGCATTCATGGACTACGTTTGGCATGCGCAGCTGCCCTGCATTAGTGCCGGTCAGTTGATTGGCCTATATATTAAAGTTAGTCGCCACCAACCCTGAAAGAATTAAGATATCTCCTTTTTTTTGCTCTAATTTTTGTCATTTCAAGTCCCACATGCTCATAATTGTAGGAGATACATGGTGGATTCATTGGATTGTGTTGGTGCTACCACGTTCGAATTGAATTTGGCGCAAAAGTTGTTGCCCATTCTTCTTTAATTTGAGTTTTTCTTAGCTGATTTTTGAGTCTCCAATCGTATCAAGCTTTGGTATACAAGTTCAAGTCATGGTTTAGGACCTTTTGATGGATTTAATTCCAAAATTTCCAACATAGATCTCACGATTCCTGTTTGACTCTAAAACTGGTCTGTCTTTATTTTGGGTGTTTTTAGTGTCTCTTCGACCATATTGATCTAGTGATCCTATTCTTGATGGAATGGAAGATTTCACAGGCCGTTAAGAATAGAAAAGCTTTAGCCTAGTGATTTGGAGCACGCGCGTTCGGCCTACTACTAGACTATGACTCACTTTCTATTTAGATTAAGCATGAATGTCTAAACTCATGATGATTAACGTGAATTGGGGAGGGGATACCTAGTTATTCCTACTTTTCTTTTAGAAACCAAGATTCAGGATTGATTACTACTATTCTGAGGATAGTATCATGATTAGTTCTGGGTGTACGTGTGTTGTCGCAATGTATGTGATTTACTTCTCTTATGATTTGTTTCTTGAATCGTGTTTGGCCTTAGTCAAAGATAGACTAGTGTTTCCTTAGACCCGTGAACCTTGTGACTATGGTATGTCTCTTTTGTCTTTCAGACGGACTAGGTCCTTATAGACTAGAATGACACACTTGTGTCTGATAGTATGAGCCTTAGTTTAGGCATTTGCGTAGCTTTTTAGCCCTTCTGTCTTCTCTCCCTAATTTTGCGACTTTGATGTGTTATGGGAGGTTATGTTATTTCTTGGGATTAGAGTACTTCAGGCTTGGAACCTTTTGTGACATCTTTGATAGTGGACATCGATCCATGGAGGCTTGGAGCCTACTTGAGATCCTCTTTGGAGTTGATACACCCCCGAGTCGCCCTTGCTAGTTGGGTGGATTGAGCCCCCAAAGTGGACTAGTGGGCTAGGTAGACTATATATTTCAGATCCTCTACAGGGTTGACATGCCCTCGGGTTACTCTTATTATCTGGGTGGCTTAAAGCCTTGGGAAAGGACTATCTGGCTAGGTGGACTGGGTTGATTGTCACTCATTCTTGCTAGGTTGGGAGTTTACTGGTTCTTGATTAGTTGGCTAGGGAGCCCGACTAATGTTCTTGGATTCTAATATGGGATACTCTCCTTTCTTGTAGACTTAGCTATTTTGTTTACCTATCTAGGTTATGGGCTTTCGTTCAGGTTTCATTTAAACTTGTGCACGAGTGTACCTTCTGCTCTTATGGGGTCAAGTAAGGTTTAGTTTAGTCGTACTTAGATTTACCTTCAGTATGCTCGTGTTCGTTCTTTTCATATCCATTTTGAGCTCTGCTTGTTTCTAGATTCTATCTTTTCATATTGTTTTTACCTTTTGTGCTCGGTCGTCCTATGATGCCTACTGAGAACCCTTTTTTGGTAATTATTCTACACTCTGCATATCATTGGATGAAGGCCCTAGTACAAGCTACCAATGGTGATTGTTCGTGCCATATTTTGTAGATTGTGGATATTGAAGACGAGGATGAGCACTTAGTGTCCTTGATCAGCCTGTCTCCTTTTGTATATATGTTAGCTTCTCATTTACCTTTGGGACAGCTTGTTGTGGTCTACTTTTGGGACTTGTATTTATCTTGTTAGACATCTCTGTACTCGTGACTTCCAAATTCTGGAGGTTATCTATTGTATATAGTGTTTGGTTTTCCTTCTATTTCTATCGTTTCTTAGAGTTAGTATTATTTTCTACTTAGCTCCAACGTTGTACTAACTACTTGTCATTCTTGGTACGACTTGGCTAACCTACTGGTGGGTTTAGTAGGTGCCCTTATGCCTCGAGAAGTCGACTCATGACACCAATTTGACTTTATCTTTTTTATCAGCACTTATATTTATACATTTTACCCCTAAGTCACTCACCTCATTTCACTGTCAACTCACAATTATACTGTCACACCCTGAGCCTACACCTCAGGCGTGGCTGAAACTCGATAACCATTGTTGGCCCCAAGCGAACCCTTGGTCTGGCTTACTACTCAACGAAAGACTTAAATAACAAGAAGATAATCTCAAAGATGAACTCATGAGATAAACCTAAAATGTCTTAAAAGAAACATTCAACTAGGCAAAGTGGCAACTCAAGTTTTAACATAAGCAATAACAATGTAAAGACAAAAGGACTAACTAACTGTCTATGAAGTCTCTAAAACTATGGGGGGATGTCGGGACAAGACCCTGATCAGCCTAACAACTGAAAAATATTAAAGCAATGTAAATAGGAATCCTCTGAAAAGCAAGGAGGCGTACCACAAGACTCTGAATGTTCAATTGGATCAACGAAGTGCTAGATGCTGATCCTGGTTACCTATAGTTGCATCATAACAATGATGCAGGCCAAATGGCATCAGTACATTAAATGTACGAGCATGTGAGGAGAAAACTAAACATGACATAAGTTTGAAAGGAACTGAAAGAACATACCTGGGCTCAACTCAACTCAACTAAATCATTTCAATGTAAAGCAATAATATAAATGCAATATAAAGAAAAGCTTTTAAAACATGGATAATATCTCTGTGTATTTAGAAATACAATAGTAACTTAGTTTGTGTGCAAAGATACTATATAATCTACGTGTATATAAGAATAAAAAATACTTTTGTGGGAGTTTCTCTAACCGACAACCATCACTTAAGAGCTATGTGATGATACAATGTTTTGCCTCACGCTACCAAGGTTGTCCTATACATTGCCAAGGGCATAAAACCTAACTCACTAAGTGGATCCAGTAGTCTATGATAGAAAGTACTACAAAATCATCTAAAAAGTATGACCCTTTCTACCCACGTTGGCTTCATAGTTTATGGAGACATTGAGTTGTTATGAACTTGTCCCCACATCAGTGCTCAATACTACTCCCAAAATACTCAGCTCATATGTTTAAAAACAAGAACTCTTTTTGTGGTTTGAGATACTTAATTTATCAAAAACTAGCTCAAAGGCTCTCTTGGAAATCGGTGTTTCCTCTCTCGTTTAAATGTGAAAACATTTTTACTCTTTGAGAATACATAGTCCCCATATACTATTTTGAAGAAATGAACCTCAATTTTTACTCTTTAGTCAACTCAAAATTCAAGTCTTAAAAATAAAGTTAAAATGTTTGTAAAAGACTTTTGGAAAATTCTATGTAC
Source organism: Solanum chiquidenum (assembly GCA_029582725.1). Classification (NCBI taxonomy): domain Eukaryota; kingdom Viridiplantae; phylum Streptophyta; class Magnoliopsida; order Solanales; family Solanaceae; genus Solanum; species Solanum chiquidenum. The sequence goes on from JAJOOS010006726.1 coordinate 54,909, forward strand.
TTGTTTTGACTTGATAATTGACTTTCCTTGAATTGAATTATGGATTCAACGCTCATGATCTCATGTTTATGGATGATCTTATATTTTTAGACATACCTTAGAGTGCATAAATCAACTAAAAAAATAAGGTACAATTCAAGGGAACTCATACGAAAAGAAGTGGGAAAGGGTAGAAGACCTGGCGCCCTTGCGCTCTGAGTGGCATGTGGCGCCAGAGGGTAAACTATAGAAGCTGGGTTGAGGTGCACTGGCTGGCGCGAGGTGTTACAATATCTCCCCCTTTGGAACATTCATCCTCGAATAAGATTACTCTTAGTTGGCTAGGGTGTAACATCTAACATTCAACTCAACACCCAACAAACAAATATAACACATTCAGTATATCAATTAAAAAGTACTAAGAAGAGAATTAGTACCTTGATCTGGAATTTCTCTAGGCTCAAAGGGATACGGATATCTCTTCTTCATATCCTCCTCAGCTTCCCAAGTAGCTTCCTCAACAAACTGATTTCTTCACAGAACCTTGACTGATGCTACTTCTTTAGTCCTCAACTTGCAAACTTGGCGATCTAGAATCTGAGTAGGAATCTACTCATAAGATAAGCTATACTTGATACCAATATATTCATTTGGTATTATTAGTGAAGGGTCGCCCATGCACTTTTTCTACATGGAGACGTGCAATACCGAATGAACCGCTTCTAAATCTTGTGGTAGCTCTAACTCATAAGCTACGTTACCAATCCTCTTGGATATTCTATAAGGACCAATATACCGGGGACTAAGTTTCCCCATCTTACCAAATCTCATAACAGCCTTCATGGGTGAAACTTTCAAGTAAACCCAATCATCTACTTCAAACTCTAAGTCCCTTCTCCTAAAGTTTGTATAGGATTTCTGACGACTCTGAGTTGTTTACAGCCTCTCTTGAATAACTTTCACTTTTTCAATGGCTTGATGAATTAAGTCTACTCCTATCAACCCAGCTTAACCAACTTCATACCATCCAATATGAGATCTGCATCTTTTCCCATAAAGAGCCTCATACGGAGCCATGTGGATACTAGACTGGTAACTATTTTTGTAAAGAAACTGTATGAGAGGTAGGTAATCATCCCAATTTCCCTTGAAATCAATCACACAGGCTCTCAACATATCCTCTAAAGTCTGAATGGTGCGCTCTACTTGACCATCAGTCTGGGATGGAAAGCATTACTAAAATTCACCTTTAAACCCAAACCTTTTTGGAATGACTTCCAAAACTATGCAGTAATTTGTGCACCTCTATCTGTAAGAATTGACACCGGAACTTCATGAAGTCTGACTACCTCTTGAATATACAACTTAGCATAATCTTCCTCTGAATGGGTAGTCTTTACCGGGAAAAAGTGGGTTGATTTAGTCATTCTATGTACAATCACCCAAAGAGAATCATGTTTTCTCCGAGACCATGGTAAACCTGTGATGAAATTCATATTGATAATCTCCAAGTTCCATTTTGGAAGATCTATATTTTGAGCCATACCACCGGGCCTCTAGTGCTCTACTTTAACTTACTGGCAATTCGGACACTTACCAACAAACTGTGCAATGCCCTTTTTCATACTATTCAACCAATAGACTTCTCTCAAGTCAGTATACATCTTTGTGGAACTCGGATGCATAGAATATCTGGAGATATAAGCTTCCTCCATAATCCTTTCTTGAAGTCCATACACCCTTGGTACACACAACCTACCTTGGTACCTCAAAACACTATCTCCCCCTTGTTCAAAAGCCATTACTTTTTGCTTATGATCTGCCTTCAATTCAAGAAAAATGGGATATTGGTCTTGTTTCTCTTAAACTTCTGACACTAATGATGATTCATCAACATTCATCACCACTACTCCTCCTTCTATGCAATCCATTAAACAAACCCCTAATCGTGCAAGTCTATGCACATCTTTTGCTAATTCTCTCTTATCTTCCTTGAAATGGGCGGTACTACCCATCGATAATCTACTCAAGGCATCAACAACAACATTAGCCTTACCTGGGTGATAAAGAATACTCATGTCATAATCCTTGAGTAACTCTAACTACCTCATATGTCTAAGAGTAAATCCTTTCTAACTAAATACATATTGAAGCTTCTTATGATCAGTGAACACATCTATATGGACACCATAAAGATAATGACATTATATTTTCAAAGAAAATACTAAGGCAACCAACTCTAGATCATGGGTTGGGTAATTCCTCTCATGAACCTTAAGCTGCCTGGAGGCATAAGCTATAACTTTGTCATTCTACATTAATACACAACCCAATCCAATTCTGGACGCATCACAATATACTACTAAACCTTGTGTACCCTCTAGTAAGGTCAATTTTGGGACAGTAGTCAACCTTTTTTTCAATTCCTGAAAGCTTTTCTCACAAGGTTCAGACCATTGAAACTTCACTATGCTCTTAGTTAACTTAGTCAAAGGGGATGAAATAGATGAAAACCCCTCGATGAACCTTCTATAGTAACAAGATAATCCCAAGAAACTCATAATATCAGTTGAAGATGTGGGTCTACGCCAATTCTGCACTCCCTCTATTTTCTGAGTTTCAACTCTTATTCCATTAATGGAAACAGTATGGCCTAAGAATACCACAGACTCAAGCTAAAACTCACACTTAGAGAATTTAGCATACAACTCATTATCCTTTAGTGTTTGGAGAACTATTCTGAGATGACTAGCATGATCTTCCTCATTCCTCGAAGAGATTATAATGTCATCAATGACTACGATAACAAATATATCCAAATAAGGCTTGAATAGTCTATTCATAAGTTCCATGAACGCTGCAGAAACATGATCAGAAACTCATAATGACCATAACGGGTCCTGAATGCTGTCTTAGGGATATGAATTTCTCTTATTCTCAACTGAGGATAGCTAAATCTGAGGTCAATCTTAGAAAAACAAGTGGCACCCTGAAGTTGATAAAAAAGATCATCAATTCTCGGAAGAGGATACTTATTCTTGATAGTAACCTTGTTCAACTAACGATAATCTATACACATTCTAAGAGAACCCTCTTTGTTTCTCACAAATAGGACCAGAGCGCCCCAAGGTGAGACAGTTTGTCGAATGAAACCTTTCTCTAGAAGATCTTTCAACTTCTCTTTAAACTCTTTCAACTCTGTAGGTGCCGTTCTATATGGCGTAATAGAGATAGGACTAGTATCGGGAAGAATATCTATATCAAAGTTTATTTCTCTCTCACGAGGAACTCTGGGAAGATCAACTGGAAAGACTTTTGGAAACTCACTAACAAGTGAAACTTACTAAATATGAGGTGTCTCAACACTTGAGTAATTAACTCGGACTAAGTGATAGACACAACCCTTGGAAAATAATTTTCTCGCCTCAAGGTATGAACTAAAATGACCCTTAGGCACAACTGAACTACTCTTGCACTCTATAACTGGCTCATTCTGAAACTGAAACTTAACTACTCAAGTTCTACAATCGACTGAGGCATAAAAGGCATGAAGCCAATCCATACCTAGAATGACATCAAAATCTACCATATCTAACTCATCTAAGTCAGCCATGGTGCTCTTGTGATTTACAAAAATGGCACAATCACGATAGACTCACTCTGCTAGAATAGACTCACCAACAGGTGTAGAAACACTGACGGGATCAAGAAGTTGCTCAGGAAGAATCAAAATTCATAGCAACATATGGAGTTACAACAAATAAACTCGCTCCTGGATCTAGCAAAGTATAAATATCAAAGTTAAAGACTTGGATAATACCAGTGAAAACTTCTGGCAAATCCTCTTGCTCTTGACGACTAGAGATAACATATAGGCGGTTTGCTCCTCCGCCAGTCCCTGAAGTAGCTCCTCTAGGTACAGCCCTATCTGGTGGAGAAAATGAAGAATATTGGGATCTATTGCCCCTAGTCCCACTGCTCTATCTGTTCTTTGGATACTCTTTCATAAGGTGACCACACTTGAAACAACTAGTGGTGCCTTCACGACACGCTTTGAGGTGATTTCTACCCTTGTGCCACACTACCTTGAGACTGTGCAGGTCTAGCTCTGAAATGTTATTAATTCTGACTATTGTACTCACCTTTGTTCCTTGGTGCAGGTGCACTAGCAGATGATGGAGCAGGTCTCTTTTGCTTTTTTTGGGATGAAGATCCGTTCGCATTACTCTTCTGCTGTCCGGACTCATTCTGAGATGTCTTAACCCTCTTATTCTTAAACTTTTCTCTATCCCTCAGTTTATCCTCCTTAACTTGTTGCACATGGATAATTAGCGTTGCTCTGTCCATATCCCCTATCAATATAGTTGCCTTGCCTTCCTTTCTTGACAAGTGAGACAACCCAACAACGAATAAACTTATCTTGCTCCTCATGTCAGCAACTATCTCCAGAGCATAGCGGGAAAGTTGTGTGAACTTCAGACTGTACTTATGAACACTCGAATATTCCTTCTTAAGAGTGAGGAATTCTCATACCTTTCCTTCTCTCACTCACAGGAAAAGAAATGCCCCAAAAAGGCCTCCTCAAACAACGCCCAAGTCACAATTTGTGCATCTTCAGCCCTATTCTTTTTCCATTGAATGAACCAGATTCTAGCGACACCTTTTAGTTGGTATGCAACTAGTACCACTCTCTTAGCATCAGTGACAAGCATAATCTCAAAAACCTTCTAAAGCTCTTCAACAAAATTTTCCAGATTCTCCGTGACACTTGAACCAGTGAAGTCTGGAGGATTTATCCCTAAGAACTCTCGGATCCTTGACCTATCAGCCACATAAAGTAATAATATAAATGCAATATCAAGAAAAGCATTTAAAACATGGATAATAACTCTGTGTATTTAGAAATACAATAGTAAGTTAGTATGTATGCAAAGGTACAATATAAACTCTGTGTATATAAGAATAAAAAAATACTCATGTGGAAGTTTCTCTAACCGACACCCATAACTTAAGAGCTATGTGATGATACAACGTTTTGGCTCACACTGCCAGGGCCGTCCTATACCTTTCCAAGGGAATAGAACCTAACTCATTAAGTGGATCCACTAGTCTATGCAAAAAAGCACTAAGAAATCATCTAAATGTATGACCATTTCTACCCACGTTGGCTACATGGTTTATGGAGACATTGAGTTGTATGAACTAGTCCCCACATCGGTGCTCAATACTACTCCCAAAATACTCAACTCATATGTTTAAAAACAAAAAACTCTTTCTGTGGTTTGAGATAATAACTCAAAAACTAGCTCAAAGACTCTCTTGGAAATCGGTATTTCCTCTCTTGTTTAAATGTTAAAACATTTTTACTCTTTGGGAATACATAGTCCCCATATACTCTTTTGAATAAATGAACCTCAATCTTTACTGTTTACTCAACTCAATACTCAAGTTATAAAAAGAAAGTTAAAACATTTGTAAAAGACTTTTGGAAATATCTATGAACTTTTCTTGACTTGACTCTTAACTTTCCTTGAATTGAATTATGGATTCAAGGCTCATCATCTCATGTTTATGGATGATATTATGTTATTTAGACGTGCCTTAGAGTGCATAAATCAACTAGAAAACTTAGGCACGATTCATATGGAAAGAAGTGGGAAAGGGTAGAAGACCGGCGCCCCTGGCGCTCTGAATAGTGTGGGGCGCCAAAGAGAAAACTACAGAAGCTAGGTTGGGGTGCAATGGCTAACACAGCACCTCAGAGCCCAAACTTCAGACCGTAAGTTGGAGTGCTCTGGCTTGTGCGGTGCCGCACACTCCTTCCCCAGCTTTGACGAATTTTCTTGGTTGGTTTTTAACGCTTAACCATCTAGATTTGATTGGTTCCTTCCCCAAACACTTAGATCCGAATATATATAGTAAAAATATGCAATAATACACTCAAAACGACAACTAATTTCATGAATTTAGATCAAGAACTTCTCAACAACTTCAATAATCAAGAACCCAATAGAAACTTCAAAGAAATCCATGAAGAACTCAATTTCTATACTTTCAAGAACGTAAATTCGCTTAAATAAATCATTATTGGTGCATGGGTGAACAAACCCAAATGTTATGTGATCTAACATACCTCGTAGGGATTAACCCTATGCGAAATTCACAAGAAATCCCTCAAGAAATCGACAAATTCTTGCTTCTTCTCCTCTTTTTTCACTTCTCTTCTCTCAAAACCCTAACTCTTTTTGATAAAGCGTAAACTGAACCAAATCAGTTTAGACCCCAACTTTATTACCAAAAATGAAATTAAATAATTAGGTAGTGAAAATACCAAAGTACCCTTCTAAAATCCGGTTTTGATGGTCCTTATCTAGAAATCCTGACTTCAAATAGGCATATCTCCCTCATACAAACTCAAAATTGAGCAAACTCGTTGACGTTGGAAAATTATTTCCAAGATATTTCCTACGGTAAATTGTAGCACACCTAAATCATCCTAAGTTAGGAGTTATACTCGTTTGAAGTTGACCCAAAACTCATACTTAGCTTAACTTGGTCAAACTTTCCAAATTTAATTATTTCCAAAAAAAATGGCATCTTTCTAATTCTAGTTCTTTCAAATAGCGAGGTGTTACATAAAAAATTCAACCCAATTGTCACTCTAAGGCTTTCCAAAGCCAACCAATATAGAACTTGTACCAAGCATGGTACGCGAGCCAACTAATAAGATACCCCGTACCATCCATTAAGCTCGAGCCAATCAATATATGTACTAGGCATGGTACCTGAGCCAACCAAGAGAAATATTGTACCAGGCGTGGTACTCAACCAACCAAAATTCATACATCACACAATCACAATCACAATGAGATACAATTACCCTTGTAAGTATAACAAAATAGGACACCTTCATTGCATAAGCTTATCAACGAATTCCCATTTCAAAATTCATTCATTTGATCCTGGTTAACAATGCATCATATAAATTGTACTCTAGGTATAATGATCATGCATACATTATGTAACCTGGAATAATCAATCATCATCTACCTTACAGATTCCTTGAGAAGTGTGTTCGGTCATAACCGATTATCCAGAATCACCCCTCCCGGATGACACCTAGAACTCATCATCAAGTCCACATTAGCTAATGCAATACATTACCATCTCGAACAACAATTAACCCTTCTTGTAACTATCTAGACTCCGTGCTCGAAAGCCTATGCGTGCAATTTCCAAAAAAATTATAAGATATTACGTAAATAAAGACAGTTCTAATTACTTATTTAATCTTATTCTACCTTGATGCCAAGAAACTGCTGGAGAACTTTGAAACACAAGCTTTTTACTCTGTAGAGGCAAATCTTGACGGGCTTATGCTTGTAATCCATGAGTCTTGACCCCCTTTGTGCTTAAATCCCACCCCTCCCTTTTACCAAGCTTGGAGCAGTTTCAAAGGGTCTTTTGAGTAACCCTAGTCAACTTTAGCACTAATGATAAGGAGGAAAAATAAAAGAATCCGTGTTTCTGAGTTTCTCTCTTGTCAGCCCTATTATAACGACAATATTTACATTATGTCGGGATGACATCCACCCAAATCAATTTCAAAATTTTCATCAATCACCCTAATTTTATTTGGCGGTGTAATTTTTTTAAAAAAATCTTGGAACTTTGCACGAGGTGCCTCTCGAATAACAATGGAATAGATCGTTACAATAAGTAATATGAAATAAAAACAATATAAATTTGTATGGGTGAGAAACCAACATTAGCCATAATATATCGATCATTGATGTAAAAGGTTAATAAAAGGAAATATATTTGATATTAAAACTTAAACGTCTATACATATTAGGAGTAATTTAACTATGCAACCACACATGTTATTTTAGGAAAGTATTTTGATTTAAAATAGGAAAAGGTACAAGTACCCCCCTAGACTATGACACAAATTTCAGAGACACACCTTAACTATACTTAGGTCCTATTACCCCCCTTGAACTCATTTTTTTGTAATTTTGTACATCTTTTTGGCTTACGTGACATCCAAGTATCTCCCATGCACCTCAATTGCGTGGATTCACGGAGTGTGCCACGTAGGTCAAAAGGTGCACGAAGTTAAATATAAAATGAGCTCCGGGGGGTAATAGGACATTAATATAGTTAAGGTGAATCTATGTGATTTCGGTCATAGTTTAGGTGGGACTTATGCCTTCTCCCAATTTAAAATAAAGAATTGTAGAGTTTTATGATATCATAGTATCACTAGTGTGTTAACACATGAGTTTGTGATTTATGCAGCGTCATTATGAATAATTTGTAACACCATCAAGTTATCTTAAGATTATTTATAAATAAAACCTCCTTAAAATAAAACACTTAAATCTTGAAACAAGAAAGGTACTTGCTAAAATAGGGAAATATACACACAACAACATATCTAGTAAATTCCCCTAGACAGGATCTAGGGAGTGTGATAAGTTGGTAGATCCTATCCAATTCTTCTGAGTTAGGTAGATTATTTTTTATAGACCATCAGGTAAAGAGAATTATTCTTTTTGTAAAAAATGTTTGAAAGATAAGTAAGCTTAAATAATCTAAAATAAAGAAGGTAATTATGATCAATGTTATCAAAATTATTCATGCTAGTTGTATATATTACTTAAACCGGTAATATATAGAAACTAGTTTTCTCCAAAAGTTAATTTTCTTAAGATAGACAAAAGCATCTTTTTTCTCCATTTGTCTTTTAGCCTTTTTAAAAATGAATTACGTGAATGACATAAATTTAGTATTTCTAATCTAACTTTTTATTTCAAAAATGTTTTTTTTGTTTAGAAGAAAAGGACGAAAAAAATATCCAAAACAACGACTGATGGATAGTTAGTGTACCGGTGTAGAACACGAGCCATCCGTAGAATGTACCAACGTGATACGAATGGCTAAGGTACCATTTTCAAATTAATTCAGAGTATTGATGTTTAAATTGATTTTATTTTCATACTATATCAACTTATATAGTCAAGATTCTTTTCTTATTTTTAACTTAATGTGATGATATTTAAATTGATTTAGTTTATTACTATATTAACTTATACTCCCGAGATTCAGTTCCATGCTTCAGTAACCTATACGATCAAGGATTTGGTTTCACAGTAATGGTCACATTTACCAATTATCTATATGAGTAAAAAAATATTGACGGATGTGTTTATTCTTGCTGGAACGTAGCACATGAACAAAACAATTTTAAGATTTAAGATTTGATGAGAAAAGAATCTACAAGTGATTGATTTCACGCGCTATCTTCAAACAACATTTCTTAGATACTTGTAATTTATTGTGGGATTAGAAATCATGAAAGGTTATTTCTAATCTCTTCTCCACCACATGATCTATTCAACAACAATTTACAAAATGTAGAATCATTCGAAATAGAATATTTTTCTAATTTTGAACAATGATGAACGTCCAAAAATCATAGTGGAAATGGAGAGCACTACGAAGTTGAGGAAAGAATGTGAGAAACAAAAAGAGTTGTTGAAAGCCCTTTTTTTATTTTCAAGGGTCAAGTCATCATAGCCGGATTTTTTAAATTTCTTGGAGTATCAATTTAAAATTTTCAATTTGATTTTACTAATTAGAATCTAGTTATTACATGGCTTATTAATTTGGAATAAATAATATGAAAATTTATTTTTAAATGATCTTTTCCATTTAGTCTTATATCTTCTCTTTAACTAGTTACAAAATTAGATATGTTAATTAATCCTCTGTTTTAAGGATGGATAAAAATGAAAACAGAAGAAGAAATATTTTCATTCACTTAAATTCTTAGATTCTTCATTTCCTCACTGGCATCTAAAATGGAAGAACTTAATGGAGAGAATAACGAAGGAGGATGATTTGAAGAACGAAAAGCAACAAGATGTGTTTTCTTATTTCAAAAAATGTCTCCAACACTAGACATATCAAAGATAAAATGGAAAAGGAAAATAAAACTACTAAATATGATTTTATGGCAACCTTGGTAATGAATCTAATGCTTCACATTTCATAACGTTTATAAATTTTCTTTAGCGTTATATTTGGTGTGCCAACTTTTCATATATTTTTTTATAACATCTCAATTAATTCACTGTATATTTGCTACTCCCACTTAAACATGTACCCAATAAGTCTATATATCCATTGATAATAGCCACCCTTAACTTAAGTATTTTAGCCTCACATCAACACCCCACACTTAAACTTTTGTTCGTCCTCGAGCAAACATTAAAGTTCATCCCCAAAAAAAAATAATTATACTAGCAATGTCATCACTTTGGTTAATACAAACAATTAGGCCATATACCAATTTTAAAACATCAATTAGACTTCTTAATCATTATGCAATACATCCAGATAAACAACAAACCTCCTAACCTCCTAACCTCAAGGAAGGACTTCGAACTCATCAAATTTAAGCTTGCTCACCTACTCTCATCAAAGAAAGTTAATAAAATCACCTATCTATCATGCAACAAGTGCCCTCACAAGAAGAAATAGTCCACACACTCAAATCAAAAGATTGAATCTAAATTAAGGACTTAGCATCAAAGAACACTCTCACACTCACAAAGAAAATTCACATGTATGCACAAAGAACCATATGCTTGCCGATTATGTACATCTCCACTAATTAAGCATGCTTGAATAGAATCAAAATAGGACTTTAACGGGTTGTAATGTAGACTAGGGAACGGGTAGAAAAACTATATAATAGTGACTTACACTTCCTTAAGCACTTTGCAATTTTAGACTTTATCACTCATTATTTTCTTCACTTTATTTTCAGTCCTCTCTTCAACAATTATTTCACAAGTAATGTTCATCTCAAGAATGCTTTAATCTTTTCCTTTCTTTTTTTTTAGCTAAGTTTTCCTTCATAATAGCCACCCTTAACTTCAGTATTTTACATGTGTTAAGGTGCACGATGTTTTTGGAAGGACCAGGGCCATCATCAAGATAATTTTTTTTTTTCACATTCTTTCCAAAAGGGCTTTTAAGCACTTTGTAGCTATCATTGATTACCTTTTCACTCAACCATCCCTTTTTCTCAGAATTGATAATTAGAATAAGTCTATGCTATAATGCTAAAAGAAGCAAGGTGCAAAAACTAGGGATTCAACAAAATAGTCAAGGGCAAAATATGGCTACCAACAAAAGGCTACAGCCTCAAAAGGGCTAACTAGTGATAAAATAACTGAAAAGGCTAAAATTTACTAGATAAATCAAAGAAAGCCTATTATCATATCCTAAACAAAGCAACACTTTTTATTTCGCTTCAATAACATGCAAGGCAAGTTCTAGACTAAGATGCAAAACATGAAATAAACAAAATCTCACCACACATGGCACAAGTATCAATCAAGATGGATCAATTCCACTTCTAAG
>JAJOOS010006727.1:0-27117 GCA_029582725.1 Solanum chiquidenum
TTCGGTTATAAGTATTATCGGTTCGGTTTATCGGTTTTCGGTTTTTAAATATGCTAAACCGATAACCAAACCAATAAGATATTTGTTATCGGTTTTCGGTTTCTCGGTTTTAGGTCTTTAACGGTTCGATTTTCGATTTAACCAATAAGAAAATGCTTTCAAAAATAAATATATGACTTATCCAATAATTTGACGCGATACGTATACATCAAAATAATCATTCCAAACGGGACAACAAGGACCAACTTGTTGTATTTTGGTCATCACAACAAAGACTTGGTCAATTTTCGATCACCATAATATATAAAACGAGGTCCCCTTTATGCAATAAAGAGAATCAAATAAAACCAAATCATAGACAAAAGTCAAAACAGTAGCAAATGAGGCCATGCTTATGGTAACTAAATGAAGTTCTTACGTTATTTTAAAAAAAAAACACAATCTGAATTCCTGACATTAATCAAATTGCAGATATTTACAATCGTGCAAAAGCTAATATTAGTCAATTATAAACTAACTAAAATAAATAAGTAATACTAAAAAGTAAAACCTAAAGGTTAAATAACTAAAAGTAGAGAGGAGAGTTAATTGTTAAGTAGTGTTAATTATTGCGTAGGGTTTTTATATTTTTAGTCTAATATACTACTAATTATATTAGTAATATTTTTTATTTAATATATTATATATATGTATAACTAAAAATTAAAATAGTAAATTATTATATTCTTAATGGGTTATCGGTTAACCCAATAACCCAATATTAAAAATCAATAACGAGCCGAGAACCCAATAATTTTTTTTTGTAAAACCATTGAATAACCGTTAACCCAATAACATTAAATCAATAACATTTTTTTCGGTTCGATTTATCGGTCGGTTCGGTTTTTGCACACCCCTTATCTGCAATGCTACTTTGCTAACTCTCTTGTTCTTCCCATGCTCAAGCTCTGTGGTCTCCTTCTCATATTCCATCTTCATCTCCGGTTGTAATCAGGTGTCCGTTTTTTCGTCTATTCTTTCGCGATAATTGTTTTCTCCTATTAATTTCTCTTATTGCACTTGTTTGTGGGTAAATTTTTACCTGAGTATATATAAATTGATACTCCAACTACTGATTTGGATGATTATTATTTGGTGACTCTTCTGATGTATTTTGCTTTAGAAAATCGCTGATGGAAATACCCTAATGGTGTTTTCTTAGTATTATCTTTTGGTACAAACTAATTACAGAATTAGTCCTGTGTTGGAGAAAATCTGAGGCAAAAGTTCTTCGGCTAACTGTTTATTGTATGTGTCAACTTCTGGTATTTGGTGATTCCTCAAGCGTAAGTTTTTCCCAGGAAGAAATATCATTTTGCTTGAGATAATCATTGCACCACCCTCTCCGAACTCCACTTGTGAAATTACACTTGATACGTGGTTGTTAGTTGAGGTAATCCTTGATTCTTCGGTAGGAAATTAACCTTATTAGCTCTATTATATCTTAACCACCAACTTCGTTTCTAAGGGATTGTGGAACTTTTATTATATTTAGAGAGGAAACCCTTCACTTCTTTTCCAGTGCAGGTGTTCCTCCATTAGATCCATGTCAGAAATATCTGGCTTGAATCCGACCCCATTTTCCGTTATATGATGAGGACCTCCTTTTACACCATTCAATATATTGTTTTCAGTTGGCTCGAGTCCATATAATCACAACGTTGACAGAGGATTGTTCTCAATTTCTTGACATGTGATTATCTTGGACGTTTACTGATTCTGTCTCGAGGAATCAAGAGTACTACATTAGAGTATATATATAACTTGACATTAGAATTTTTAGATTTGAGATACTTTCCAACACCAGTATTCCCATGATAAATATGTCAATACTACCTAGAGTTTCGTCCCATATATCAGGGCCAATTGTGTCAAAATGAAGCTGTTTTCGATATGAAGCAATTGAGAATTCTGTAGTAAAATAGAGAATATATTAATTAAGTTAAGTTTCTTAAAATTACCTGAGTGTTTACATGGTTGGAAAATTGTTGAAGCATGAAAACATTAGGTGTAGATTCCAAAAGTTCATAAGCCTTAGTGCTTTCCATCCTTTTTGTTGGATCGGTGAGGATTAAATCGGCTCCAAATGCTCTCTTCTCCATGCTCGTGTACGAAGGCATTGTCAAAACCATTTTGTAGCCTTTCATTGCTGCCATAAATGCATACTGATCCCCATATTTCCTGATGTTTGCTCAATCAACGTCCTCTAATTATAAATAATAATCAACAAACATGTTAGAGATCGAAATAAATGTGTGCTGAATCTGTTGCCATTGTTTTGTTTTAATTTCCAGATGTATTAGATTTTAAGACCAAGCTAATCAATTTTCAAACTACACACTCTGTGAAAATTTCTCCTTCGTTTCAGACTGATGCAGTACCGTTTACTTTTTTGTTTTCTATCATGTTATGAAGATTATACATTTTTATTCATGTATGAATAGAGACTTTTTACTGACTGAATATATAAGTTTATTCTGCATATTTTTTCTATTTACTCATAAGTAGATAGCTTGCCTTTACTTGAGCTGTTTAGTTTACTTTATTGGCCAATTCGCCTTCATCAAATTATTTGTTTAGTAGCTTTTATATGTCTTTACTTTAGGACTCTGGTTGATGATTGATTCCTTTATATAATTGAGTTTTACAAGTGTTAAGTTAGGCAACAGTGCAATCTTTTAATGTTTGATGTTTTGTATAAGATGGCTGAGGTTTGGTTATTCGGATAAGCTTAAGTTTAATTGGAATTTGGCCAAGAGGAATGGACAATTAATCATCTCCCGTCTCTTTAATCTGAGTTTGAAGTATGGAGGATAAAACAAATTCGCCATCCACGGATTGTTCTCCAGGCGATTATCAGCAATGTACTGCAGAAGAAAGTAGGCCATGAAACATAAGTGCTGAAAATGGCTGATACAAAGAAGGGTCTAAGACCTCAAGATCTTGGGTTAAAATTTTTCTAGAAGATTGATAGTCATAATGAACATTTTGGAATGTGGAGGTCTTGGATAGTACATCCAGAATGCTGTCAAATGCAAATCTAGAACCTTTTTTTGCAAAAAAATTTGGTTTGAAGTTACGTTATGAAGTGTTGCTCCAGGAAAGCCATTTAAAGAGGGATATGCTTTCCTGTCAAGTGAAAACACCTTGCTGCTTGCCTAGAAAAAGAAATATTTTAGAAGCAATTTTGTACTAAATGAACTGGAAATGGTAAAGTTATAAGACACATTGATTTAATTTTATACTTTTACTTCTCTGGGTCTCAAACTCTTAGTTATGTTGTAAAGTGTCCGTGTTTGCTTCTTAGTTAGATGCATTATGTCAACTCATATGCATGGTTCATTTGATTTGTTACTTTATTTTCTAAGTGATTTTTATTGAAGAAAATCTTGAGAAATTCTAACGGCTAAACAAACAATGATATAGGACACGGGTCCGTGTCTTGCACGGGCACACATCATCTAGTATACTTAATAATTAAGAGCTATATAATAAATATTTAGACTGAAAAAATAAATTTAATAACTGAAATTAGAAAATCTAAATTAAGATATTCATTAAGTACGTAGAAATATGCTGATCTAAATACAATATTAAGGTGTCATATTAATATCTGAATTTTAAACAATTAAGTTCATCGTTTTTTTTTTTTGTTGAAACTCATAGAAAAATATAGCCGATCGACAGTGGCTCCAAGGCAGAAATCCAGCCCCCCAAAAAGGTCGTCGGTGGCTTCCCTTGCCACTCTCCGACTGTTTGCTGGTGGAATCTTGCTATTTAGGGTTTTCCATTACAGGTAATTTACAGTTCTCTTTGTTCTGTAATGTTTGTTTCTTCCCTGTGTTAATTCAATTTTGACTAATTTTTGGTTGTCTCTTTACATTCACCAAGATTTTTACTTTGAAGCTTATCAATTGCTAGCCATCTGTGTACCTTCTTCAAAGATTTCCTTAACAGATTTCGAAATTTTAGCTTGTCCTTTCAAGTCAGGTTTTGAGCTTGTTTACCCTAATGGGTATTTCATGATTTTTGTTATTTGTGTGCTTTGGCTATTGTTTGCTGTGATTTCAGCTGATATTATTAAATTTTTTTTATCATTTTCATCATTTATTGGATAATTGGTGTTTGATTATGACTGGGATTTGGGCGTTTGTGTGTTGAGGCTGTGGGTCTGGGCATTGTGTGCTGAGGCAGATGCTCAAAATCAAAAGGAGGATGGAGAGTTGCCTTTTGTTCTTTGTCATTTTGATTTTCCCTTTTTGGTTTGTCTGGTTATAGCTAATCTGTATATAGGGGAAAACATCAAGCTTTGAGGGATGTTGCTATGAATCTACTTGTTTGT
Organism: Solanum chiquidenum; assembly: GCA_029582725.1. Taxonomy (NCBI): domain Eukaryota; kingdom Viridiplantae; phylum Streptophyta; class Magnoliopsida; order Solanales; family Solanaceae; genus Solanum; species Solanum chiquidenum. Next base: position 4,382 of record JAJOOS010006727.1, read on the forward strand.
TAATGTAAATAATTTGAAGGTGGTGCATGTGGATGTTGTTGCTTTTCGAAAATAAGGTTTTATGTCATTTAGCTTTATCCATGTTCATCTAGTTTATTGTCTATCATGCCATTGGTCTTAGCCTTTAGCTTAGGAGGATTTGAAGAGAATATAGGATTTTGGATAAGCCTATTCCTTCTTCTTTTGTGTTGTACTTTTTGCCCTCTTTTCCTTTGTTCTGCACTTCAAAGTCAAGTTGCATCTTGTTCATTTAGATGCTACAACCTTGGTAAATTGAAATAATTTAGTACTCCCTCTATTTATTTGATGCGTCATATTTTTTTTAGCATGTTTAAAGAAGAATGCTATTCACATGTATTTATAGAACAGATTTATCTGCTTATGTGTCCAGTTTGTCACTTGCTTACTTCTACTCTGCTTGTTCTCATTCACTTGTTTCCCCCTTTCTAATGTTTAGATCAATGGGAAATACTTTTATTTTTTCTAGAATAAAAATAGGAAGATTGACTACTTTGGTCAAAAGAAAGAGGAAGAGTCATTCCAGAGCCGAACCTGACTTATTGATGATGAATTTAAGACCATGGAAATTGGAAATAAAATATGCTTTTCGTGTCGATTCCACCCATCCATTGATAACATTTGGATTATTTACGCTGATACCCCATGCCTAACAGTCTGAGGGCCTGGTGCTGGACAATGGGTTTACCATACTGCATTTTCTGGTTTTATAGTTTACACTCCTTATTTGACTTGAGGTTCAAGAACCGAGGAGAATGAGGTAAAATTCAAAGAAGAAATTGATACTGACTAATGTTTAATAAAATATGCTATTGTATCTTCATTGTATACTGTTTGTAGTAGTCCTTGTCGTAATATTAACATTTTCGTAGTTTCTTATTTTCAATTTAGGATGATTAAAATCAAAGACAAGCTAGCATAGTTATCATTTCTTTGTCGTAATATTATCATTTCCTTAGTTTCTGCTTTTCAGCAGATTCATTGCCTCTGATGTCTATTCATGACAGGACAATAGTTAAAATTGGTTGCACTAATGCCCATCTTGAAGTAAATTCCCTTTAATTATTATCCGTTTGGTTCTCTTCAGAACATAGAGAGGAGTATTGTTCTTTGTGCTTTTTATTGGTTTCTTCTAGTTGTAGTTTTCTTAATTTCTATCTTAACTGATTTTAGACAGATGGAAACTACAATGCTAAGCCAGGAGATGCTGATTTATGTAGCAGCAGTTAATATCATATAACTTTGTTATAGACCTTAATCATTCAGATCTATTTAGACCTATTAAGTGATTGTAAAATAAAAGGCACACATAATGTTTAAGATCTAAATGAATTTTATTGGAGAGAGAAGGAACATTAGATATGAATATTAATCATTTAGATCTTAAACATTATGTGTGTTTTCTAATGCTCCTATCTAATGTCCCTTCTCTCTCCTGGGAACAGTGGGTGATTATTGGAGTTTTTCAAGTTTTTCCACTCACAAAACGTGAATTTTGTTCTCATGCAAATATCCCTTTTTATCTTAACTTCAAGTATTTCTTTCTTTTTTTCCTTTCAAATCTCAACTAAATTATGTTCAATCCTGTTTAAAATGGTTTATGGGATTTGTGTGTGCGTGTGTGTGTGTGGGGGGGGGAGTTTACCACAATTCATCCATATTCTCTAAACACAGCTATCAAAATTTCTAACAGTGATTCAGCTTCAGCCGGAAATTGATCTTCAATGTCAGGAGAAGTTCAGATGAGTTCAGAAAAGCAACCACGAAGAGGAGTGTCATGCACCACTTACTTCGATGCACTCTGGTTCTGCTACTGTAAGTTGAATTTCTTTAGCTTTATTCATTTGTTGACTGTAATTTTGAAAAGGATTTATATGCTCTAATCCATCAAATCTCCTGGTCATTTAGACCCTCTTAAGGATGCCTAAAGTTTGATGGTTTGTTGTATGTGGAATCTTGCATCTTCTTCCTAGGGTTGAAACTGAAAATGTGTGTAGGCCGAAAAAATGAATGCAGTTAATTTCTATTTCCTCTTACTTCTATAGCTACTTCAGATTGAGTTTCTTTCTTTACCGAAAATGAGTGCAGATTATCACTAACATTCGTCAAACACTGTACAGGCTAGTTATTTCAATTGGGTTCTTTCTTGTGATAAGGATTGAATCTGACTTTTTGTGTGTGTGTACTACTGTACTTAATGATATTCTCTTACGCTATGCATCTTTATTTTGTGTAACCTGATTTGTATACTTTCACATGTTTTATTTGCCAGTATGCCTAATCAAATCATCATTTTTTTCTCTTCATAGTCAAACTACGTTTAGGGTGCAGGGGTTTCTGCTTAAGGTATCAAAATTCATGTAATCACTATTTAATAATAGCAACCAAATGGAACGTTTGGACGTAATTGTTAGGCATCCGTTTTATGCTTTTGGTATTTACTGTAGTCTGTATGTGAGGATTCAATTTGTCATGAACATTGTTTCGAGATACCAATATCCAGTAATCCTTGTTTAGAAATACAATTGTCAGCTGACATATTTCTAATTTGTCACTACAAGAAACAAATTACTGTGTGAATGATATATAGACATATTGGTTGTGTGGATGATAGGCAGATCTTGCCAGTCCACCTGGTCATATGAAGCTGGTTGCATCATGGCTCTCAAGAATCTTTGACAGTGTACCAATAATTTTCTCCTACTTGCTCAAAAACCCACAGGAAAAGGGTTAGGCTCCTATCCATAGCATGAGTAATTAAAGCAAGTGAACAATTTGAAATCCGAGGTATATATTGTGCAAGAGGTCTTTGCTAGTTGTTGATTTTGAAAGAGAAAAAGATCTTCAGGTTCTTTGGGATAAAAATACGAAGTACTTCCACAGAATAGCCACAACACATAAAAGGTTTAATTCCATTGACAACTTGACAGTAGGTGACAATAATATCAGTGATTCAGTAGAAATTAAGGAGACCATACAAAGCTTTTATCAGAATCTTTACAAGGAATCTGAAGTGTGGAGACCAGAATTGCTGCTTGACAACCCTACATGTTTAACTGAAGAAGAACAAGAGTGTTTACAGAGTGTGTAGAGACAGAAATACTGGACAGTATCAAGCTGTGTGCAATGGAAAAATCTCCTGGGCCGGATGGCTTCCCAATGTCTTTTTATCTTGCTTTTTGGGATCTGCTCAAAGAGGATATTAAGAATACTTTACATGACTTTCATGTTAATGAAAGGACTGAGAAAAGTTTCAATGCAACTTATGTAGCTCTCATTCCTAAGAAAGCAGGGGCATCAAAACTGAAGGATTTTAGACCAATAAGTCTAATCACTGGCATATACTAGGTGATAGCAAAGCTATTAACTGGAAGGCTGAAAAAAGTGGTGGACAGGCTAGTCAACAAGCATCAAATGGCATTCATAAAAGGGAGGCAGATTATGGATGCTGCCCTCATTGCTAGTGAGTGTGTGAACTCTAGAATGAAAGGAGATAAACCTAGTGTCAAGTGTAAGCTAGACATTGAAAAGGCATATGACCATGTTAATTGGAATTTCTTGATGAGTATACTCAGACAAATGGGATTTGGAGGAAAATGGTTGGGCTGGATCAATTTTTGCATCACTACAGTCAAATTTTCTGTTTTGGTGAATGGAGAACCAGTTGGCTTTTTCCCATCCGGTAGGAGTCATAGACAAGGAGATCCTCTATCCCCATTTCTTTTTGTGCTGGCAATGGAAGGATTTGATAGTATGATGAGGAGAGCAATTCAACACAAAAGGATCAATGGCTTTCAAATAGGAGATGTTAGAGGTCAATACAAGGAAATATGTCATCTACTTTATGCAGATGATACAGTGATTTTTTGTGAACCTACTGAGGAACAGATAAGCCACATTAGATTGTTACTTCTGTTCTTTGAATCCACTTCTGGCCTGAAAGTAAATTGGCGAAAGAGTAATCTTTTTCCAATTAAGGAGGTGCTAAACATCCGGAGCTTGACAGATATACTAGGGTGCAAAGTGGAACATCTGCCTACAGTTTACTTGGGCATGCCTCTTGGTTACCAGCATGAAGAGATAGTTATATGGGATGGCATAATAGAGAAGGCTGAAAAAAGATTGCCACGGTGGAAGACTCAATACTTATCACTAGGAGGAAGGCTCACTCTCATAAAATCAGTCCTTGATTCTCTACCTACTTATGTAATGTCCTTGTTCCCCCTTCCCAAGAAGGTTTTGAAGAAACTGGATAAACTTAGAAGGAATTTCCTTTGGCATGGTTGTAAGGAGAACAATGGATACAACCTGGTGAAATGGGATACTACATTGAACAATAGGTACTTGGGAGGTTTGTGTATCTGAAACCTAAAGAAACAAAATGATAGCCTTTTGATGAAATGACTCTAGAGATATAATGATGGAAAACAGGCTTAATGGAAGGATGTAATTAAGTGCAAATATGGTGAGAACAACCGTTGGTGCAGTAATGAAAGCTCTTTACCTTATGGGGTTAGGGTATGGAGAACAATCAGAGATCTTTGGCCAATGATAAAAGAGAACACAATAATTAAAGTGGGAGATGGGAGAAAAACAAAGTTTTGGGAAGATGCATGGAACAACCAGAGCCCTCTGAAAGATATTTTTTCGGACCTGTTCACCATTTGTAACAACCCTGAAGCAACTGTCAAAGAGTGTTGGACTGAACAGGGATGGGATCTATCTTTTAGGAGATTCTTGAATGACTGGGAAGTGGACAGAGTGGCCAATCTACTCCATGAAATAGGGGACTTCACGGGAACCACTTCAGCGCCAGATTCTATGAGATGGAAGCACAAAAAGGATGGAAATTTCACTGTTAAAAGGGTCTATGAAACAGTTAAAACACAACAAAACAGAAAACAACAAGGTTTATGGGAAAATGTCTGGAAAAACATCGCACCAACAAAAATAAAATGTTTCACATGGTTGGTTGTCAGAAAAGTTTGCTTGACACGAGGTTTTGAAGAAAAAAAAGGAGAATTGTAGTATCTACATGTCAACTTTTTGGGGAAATTGATGAGACAAATAGTCATCTTTTCTTGCGCTGCAAATTCACTGCTCAGTTGTGGAATTTATTTTTTACTCCCACAGACACAAAATGAACCATGCCTGAGCACACTGCAGATCTACTCAGCTGCTGGATTAGATGAGGTGGAAGCAAGAGTCAGAAGAGATGGTGGAAAATCATTCCACATTGCATCTGGTGGACTGTGTGGAGAGAGAGAAATAGCAGACGTTTTGAAGATAAGTCCAATTCCATTCATAGAGTTAAATGGAATTGTATTGTTTCTTTTTTCTTTTGGTGTAAACAAAGAAATATAGAGGAATTTGAGCTTGTAGATCTGTTAGGCTCCCTGTAAGTAGTTTCTCCCTTTCTCTCGTTTTTTGTTTGTTTTGTTCCCCTTTTGAAGGTCTCCAGCATATCCTTAATGCTGAGGAATACAACATTACCAGTTTAAAAAAAAAACACAGAAGGTTGAACGAGACTCTTTCTAAAGTATGAGTTTGAAGGAGGATCTCCCTTTTTGTTGGTGGTATAGAACTGGTGCCCTATCCCAGCTCAATAACGGAGTTTATTTTCTATTCTGCCAAGCTGAAGTCTATGGCGCAGGATAGCACTTGGACCAGCCTTTCAGATGTAGTAATATGGGTCTTGAGGTGTGTCTGTGTGCATGCCAAACTTATGAAAGCAATAGGCTCAGGTTGCAATGAGCCAAAGGCTATTAAATCTAGTGCTGCAACTGACATTAGTTTTTTTTGTTTTGTTTTTTTAATAGGGATAAAGAAAAGAAAGGCGAAGCTCAGATCATTTCAACTAGGAAGTACTTTCTGGCTGGTAGATTTAAGGCAAATTCTAGATATTGCATCACAATCATTTCTTTTGCAGATTGAATGGGGTTTCACTTTAGAACCTATGAATTTATTGTGCAACAAGTAGGTTTTCTACTTTGGAAACTTTAGAGTGCAACAATCAACCTGATCTTTTGCCATGTCAGAACAAGAAATATCCAACTTTTTTATCCAATGAAACCCCGAACTGATTGGTTGGAGTTGTGATTCAAAGTAACCCACTTAGAGCCCGCTTGGCTTAACTTAAAAAAAGTAGTTTTTAAGAAGTCGAACTTTAGTAACTTTTAAGTTAAAAAGTGAAAAGTAGGGGAGTACCTACTTTTAACTTTTTAAAAGTCATTTTAAGCTTATTTCAAGTTATTTTTAACTTTGCCAAACACTCCAAAAAGCTAAAAATGACTTAAAAGTAGTGACCAACTTTTAAGCCAATCCAAACAGGCTGTTACTGCACTTTCTTCTATATGAGATCTGTTGTCTTCTGTTCTTACATGCACTTTCTTCTGTGAGAATTAGTTTAGGCTGATGTGTAATTATGTTGTGGCAGCTCCAGTCCATCAGATGCAGCAATACTATAGACTTGGTGCCCTTGATAATTGTAGTAGGAAATGGAGTGGTCTTGTTGATTGTCTGACTTTGAAAACCAAAAGGTCTTCTGAAGTGGAGGTACAGTGTTCTCTTGCATCATAGTCTGGACTGTTCATGATGTTCTTTTTTCACCTGAGTCATTCAAATATGCGAATAAAAATATATTTTACAAGTTAATAAACCTTGTGTTGCTTGTAAGATTACTTAAAGTCAGAGATTTGTGAGGATGAGGAATATAATTTTATTGTTTAGACATTCTAGCAATTGAATCTGAGTCTCTCCAAATTATCAACTCTTTGATTAGAATAATTGTTGCTATAATATCAGAAGGAGGAGGTATACTAACACGAAACTTCTCAACTGGGGGAGGTCTTGGATGCAAGTTTTGCTGATGTGCAGCTTTCCTTTTTTGCTTTTTATGTTGTCGAAAACAGTTTTAATTTGTTGATAGTTCCATTTAACTTCTCAAATTCTGGGGATTGACAGTAAAGGAGGTCTTTTAATGAGATTAAACTAGAGGGTACATTTTAGGTATTTCACAAACTAGGAGAAGGTTCATTTAATTTTGCCAAACCAGAGGTCTCACCTACAATTGTTGTGCCTCAACCCATCCAATTTTTTGAGTATGACTGATAAATTAATTGTGATTTCATTTGTCAACCACATTCTTGAGTTGCTGACTAAGGCAGTTATGCTATGGTATTTGCTTCTAATGAGGTTGTTGAGCTAGCAATTTCTCTTTTTGGATGGACGCTTCTCTGGAGATGTTATTATAGATGCAGTCTTTTTTTCTTAATCAATAAATACGAAATTTATCATGTGGTAATTTTGTTAGTTTTAAGTTTTATACACAGTCAGTGCATGCAATTTTTTACACCATTAGGTCATCTAATGGATATTTATAGGTAAGCCTCCTTAAAATGTGGGACTTGAAATTTTAATAATGTGATATATTACCTGCTACAACAAGTAAAGATGATCTGATAGTGTAACAAATACTCACACTAACGGTTTTCTTCCCTATATATGCTCGTGAAGTCACTTCTGCTTTCTGTATTATTTTGTTGATTTTGTTTTTCATACTCACCATTAAATCATGTGAAGCAGGAAATTTTAGAAGCACGCGAGAAAGCGAAGCCTCAGCTGTGGTCAACACGAACCCCTGAAGAAGCCGCGGCTTATTGGAGCGGACTCTTTGACCATCTAGATGAAGTGTAAAATTCTAAGACCTTTTCATCAGACATTTGCCCAATCAATACGAGAAAGTTTATCATATCATTTGAAATAATCTTCTCCCCAATGATGCTCGTTTCAAACATGTTATAGAGCACATGGTTATCAAAGTGTGGGTTTCTGAAGAGGCACCAGTTTAGGAATGTTTAGAATAGGAACATTGTGTTGGAAAATTTTCTTTTTCTTTGAGTGATAGAAGCAGCATGAACAAATTCTAACGTTGTGTTAAACGACGGAGAAAGCCAACCTTCTGATTCAGATTCAGATGAATATGGAGCTTATCATTGCAATATAAAGAGATGGAACAAAACATTATTCATCTTTCTTTAATGTTGGTTTAGTGCCTGTACATGGTGATTCTGCTAAGGTACATGTCTTGCATGGTTTTCATATGGTCTCGATGGTCATCATTGGATCAAGTGGTGCCCACTCCGATGACCTAGATCACCCGACGATGCAAGAAAAACAGGTTAGTCATGGATAGTAACTTTGACGACAGACACTGTTTGCTGAGTGTGAAAGAGACTACAAAATGTGCTTCCTGTGAATGGTTATAGCAATGGAAGGTCCTTTAAATATAGTAGTCCCCATTTCAACAATGAGGATTTTTGCTATATTATCTCCTTGTTTAGACTTGAAACCCGGTGTCCAGTAAACGATACAACAATGGAAGATCTTAAGATGAGTCCAGAACCTAAATGACGTTGGAAAAAAAAAAAACTCTAACGAAACTACCTATATAGCCCTCGAATTTTATGCACTATATATGAATTGACTGACATCAAAAGTTGAAAGTTCATTTACATGTTTTTTTTCAAGTAGATAACACAGAAAATTCATGTGTTATGCATCAATCTCATTTACATAGAGCATCTTTAATTTTTGCTAGCTGTAGCCTCTTTAATTTAACACCTTTGAGAGTACAAAACTACTTGCATGTTCTGTTTGACAAAGCATCACACATAGCTTCTAGGGAGGGCCACTATTTATGACATATTAGAACATTACAAAATATTTAATGTCTAGCTGTTTGACAATTAGCTTAAGAATTCTGGATTAAGTTTTATAAAAACATGTTTGATCTTTGTTTCTAAAAATTTCCCTGGATGAGTTCACTCTTGTACGAGCAGCAAAATTACCTGATGTGTGATCTTGCAAAAGTGAGGTCTGAGAAGGATGGTGCATACACAATCATATTTCTTCTACCTTATGAGGGTAGATAGATTGTTTCTGATAAATACGAGCAACATATTCTTTAAATTTAATACTATATAGTAAAGACATACTGTTGAATGATTCTTTCAACCCTGTGCCAATCTTGAAAAATGATCTTTCTCATAGTTGAAATGGACCATTGAAAAAATCAAGCATTATCACATTTAAATTTGAAGTGAAGTGAGTAAATGTGAATGCTTTTACCTGACATAATTGAAGGGGCCTAACAATTTTGAAAATCCTTGTCATTAAATTTAGCAGCAAAGGCAATTAATAGAAAAGAAAAAAATGTATTTTCTCATTGCAAAAGTAGCCCCATGGCAAAGTCAAGAAGTTCAATTCTTGTACCATTTGCCTTACAATTTAGGTGTAAATTAATGGTAGTGGGTGAGTTGACTAAATTTTAAATAATTTTTTCTTGTCGTAAGTACTTCTTTTATTAGTCTGTCTCAAATTATTCATCGCAATTTTTAAAAATTGTCATAGTACATGTCTTAATTCATTTCATTTTTTGTTCTTTCTATTTTCAAAATAGATGCAATGCCTACTTAGCGGTAAGCCGGTAACCTTATCACCCCTTGTGATTCCTAATTTCAAGTAAAATTAAAATAAAATAAAATAAAAGTTTGAATTTATGATAGTTGGAAACAATCAAATTTTATAGGAAAAATTACAGAAATCCCACATTTTAGTTTACTTATTACCATTATCCCCTATAAGTTTTACAAATTTCAAAATCCCTCATTTTCGCGCATCAGATTAATGTATCAGGCGCATCAGATTAGTGTATCTCGTGCATCAGATTAGTGTATTTCGCGCATCAGATTAGTGTATCATGTATAAAATGTACAGTATCATGTATAAAATGTATCAAATAGTGTATCATGTATAAAATGTAATGTATCTTACTTAACGATTAATGTATCTCGCGCATCAGATTAATGTATCAGCGCTTATATTATTGTATCAGTTTGAGGGATTTTTGTAATTATAAACTTTTAAGGGATAAATTGTAATTTTTCCTTAAAAGTATGTGATTTCTGTAATTTGCCCAATTTTATAAGGGTTATTTATTATGACGATATTTTACTATAGCAATTTGATTTTCTTCATAGTCAGATTTTTATGTTATATTTCTACAATTACATTCTACTTATAACAGCAATGTCATTCATTATATAAAATTGTTCCATTTTAAAATCACACTTAAATATTATGTAATAATAATTTATAAGAATTTGATATAAAAAAATTCACAAATATATAATTTGCCTTACGTAAATTGCTTAATAGCCGACATATTAAAGACTCCCATGGTGAAAGTATAACCCCACGTTTTCATTTGACCAGAAAATCAATTATTCTAAAGTTTTTTTTTTTTTTGCGTCTTTAGACTAACTTTTTAGAATTATTAATGCTATTTCATTCATTTTAATTTATTATTTATATAATATAATTTAATTCGACGCAAAAAAATTCAAAAACAAAAAATTTGTTAGAAATAAGTATAATTAATAAAAAATAATTTCTAATTTATATTCTTAAATATTTTTTAAAGAGAGTGTTATTCTTCAATAATTCATGAAATAGAGAAAGTATAAAGATAATACCAATCATTGCAAAAAATATTAAATTTTATTTTTAAATTAAATTAAATCACATAAATTAGGACAAATAAAATAGTACAATCACTTTGAAAAAGTTGGTCATAAAACAACAAAAAAAAAAACTTAGAAAAACTAATTTAATGGTCAAATAAAAACGTGAGGTTACATTTAAACCATGAAAGTCTATTAACATGTCGGCTATTAAGCCATTCATGTAAGGCGACTGTTAGGATTGAGTCTAAATCGCACCTAGTCAGATTATTCAAAAAATATTTATAAATATTTTTTAAAAAAATGTAAAATTATGAAATCTTAAAAATGAAACATGTTATAATTTGCTTTAATAAATAAAAGTGATTTGAAGATAAAATAAAATAAAAAAATTCCTTATACTAACGATATATAATAAAAAATAAATTATAATGTTTAGAGAAAAATAGATTTGTTTGTATTAGTGCTCAGTCACCAGTAACAAGGCTTTACCAAACTATTTAATTAATAATTAAAGTCATTTTATATTTGGAAAGTTTTCCTTGACAAAAAGAATTAGTCAACTGAAAAAATCTTGAATTAATCTATGTCAATAATAATGTCCAATTATCTCCAAAGCATTTCAGAAAAAAAGAGAGCATAAATTTGGTTGTGCAAATCAAATATTGAGCCATGAGTTTAATATATATAAAAGAAGGCAATCAATAAATTAAATTATTGTCATTTGGTTCATGAAATAAGATGAGATATTTTAGAATTAAGTTTTAAAATAAATCTACACTTTATTTGGTTGAAGACTTAAATTTATCTCGTAATTCTTTTAAATATATTTAATTAAATAAAATATATATTTAATCTCAAACGTAGTTCTATAATATTTCATCATATAATCCCATCAAACTAGAGTTATTATTTTCCACCTTTTAGATATGATAAATTAATTCAAAAATAATCGGTACAAAGGTATTGAATTCGATTTGTTTATGCTAAGTGTTATTTTAGACCAACATTAAAATCTATCCCTATTTTAAAAGTTGTGTAAATATAATCTTTGAAAAATTATTCTCCAGCATAATGGTAGATATAAATATAATATTTACTCACATATTGCTCAATCTTACGAACAAATAGTAGATTGTAATCTAATATTTATAATAGCTCATAAAATTATAAATTATGATATGATATAAATGTATTTTTTTTCCAAAGAAAAATATGTTTTTTTTACTCTTGTCTTATTACTTTCCTTTTCTTTCTTTTGCAAATCTTATCCACTATATAATAGAGTCCAGAGCGAAAAGGGTAAAAAAAATTGCCAAAAATTCTAAAAGGGTACATCAATTTCTTTTTAAACCAAAAGGGAAAAATTGCTCCTGATGAAGCGATTTCTTCTGACAAAATTGACGCTTTTACTGTTAAAAAACATAAAAATTGCTGCCCCAACAACGATTTTGTTTTTCAAAAAAATTAAATCGCTGCTATGGCAGCATCAATTTTTGTCAGAAATTATTTTTAAAAAATGGAAATCGCTCCACGTGTAGTGATTTTAGTTTTAAATCTTTTTTTTAATAATCGCTGCCAAGGCAGCGATTTCAGTAGAATTTTTTTTCCAATTGAGTTACTTTATAATTTTTTATTGTATACTTTTTGATTGCTAGCAGCAATTTGAAAATAATAATAAAAATTCTTATTGAAATCGCTGCCTTGGCAGCAATTATTAAAAAAAAAAAATTTAAACTAAAATCGCTACGTGGAGCGATTTCCAATTATTTTCTTAAGCAGTCCTCGCCTCGAGAATTTTTAATAAAAAAAATTTAAACTTTTTTAAGAAAATGGTTGCTATAGCAGCTATTTCTAATTTTTTTTTGAGAAAAACGCTGCTCGAGCAGTGTTGTTAAAAAAATAATCACAAAATCGCTGCCACAGCAGCAATTTTAAAGAAAAAAGAAAATCTTTTTTTGGACGAAATCGTTGCTGGGGCAGCGATTTTTATGTTTTTTAAAGGAGTAACGACGTCAATTTTTGTTTACCCTTTTGGCTTCGACCTCCTATATAATATGTGTATTAATTATGTGGATAAGAATGTGAAATAAACTAGAAGCTTTCCTTGAACCCTACATATTATATACTCCATATATCTTTTTCAATTGGACCCTCATATATACTCTCAAACATGTTGTCTCTTTGGTCCAATTTTGTCATCAATGTTGATTTTTTTTTCCTTTAAAAGGATCAATAGTATATTCCGCCTCTTAGAGTAAGTGTCATTTTAATTATAAAAAAATAATAAAAGATTATTCCAGAATAATTATTGCTTTAAGATTTAAGACAAAAAATGATAATTATTTTTAATTATATCATTATATTAAAGAATTATTTTGTTAATAGTGCTCAATTTTCAAAAATATCTAATAAAATAGAGGTAAGTACTAAGCAAATGATATCTTATTGTATTTATTATTATTTTTAATGGATTTGAAAAAAGCTAAAATGATACTTAAGTAGTTCATGTATATATATTAGCCTCCAAAATACATCAATGTGATTGTGAAAGGTCGGCATGAAAGGAAACTACTAATGATAATTATTGTGGCTATAAGTCAATCCATGAGCTAACTATCATTAACTAATTAGTTAATTTGCTATTATTGAGATCTAGGTCTTCCCGCTTTTTGTTTTGTTAAACGGAATTTGAAATGTATGAATTTTGAATTTTATTTTTTTGGGTTTTAAATTAATATTTTGTAACATATTTTAAAGCCAAAATAAGATAAGAACCAAAACTATTAAATTTTGTCAATCAAACTTGTAACTAACATTCTAACTTTGTTCAGAATCTCTTGACTGCTAAAGTAAACTAAGTTTCGCCATGAAAATTGATTAAATGAGGGATTAGAGTCCGGAGCCAAAAGGGCAACAAAATTGAGCAAAAATTCCAAAAGGCCAACGAAAAATAAGGTTGAAATCAAAAGGACAACAGTTAAGCGGAAGGGTGACGCTGTGAATTTTTGTGGAGGAAGACGCAAGTTCCCATTTGCCTTACAAGACGCAAGCATACCTGCTACTTACAGTACAAGTATTGTGTCGCCTTGCACCTCGTAAGACACATGGGAATCTGCGCATTCCTCCACAAAAATTCACGATGTGCCATTTAAATGTTGTCCTTTTTAATTTCAACCTTAATTTTTGTTGTCCTTCTGAAAATTTTACTCAATTTTATTTCCCTTTTAAATGCGAACTCCAAATTTATAGTTTGGATGTAAAGATCCGTGCAATGTGGGGAGGGATGGTTGATTAATTAGCCTCATTTGCTTGCAAGTACAAAAGGTGGTTCAATTGAATCAAAATCAATTTTATTACTTCAACTAATTAATTTTTTTTTATTTTGTGAATTTTACTATCGTGATCATTTGATAAGTTCCATAAAATTACTTCCACATGAATGTAGAAACTGCAGAAAGGTGTTTACTAATGTGAAGTCTCATCTATAATTAGGAGTGTACATGCTACAATTTGGTTTGGATTTTTATCAAAATCAAACCAAACTAATATATGGGTTTTTTTTGGTTTTTTTGGGCACATGAATACTATATTAATCTTACTTTTATGGAGTTATAGATAAAAAAATTTAATAAATATAAATGTTTAGTAGTAGTATATGTGTGTTCAAATTTAATCAAATTTTAATAATTAAACACAAAAATTAACATAAAATCAGAAAAAATGATAGTTTTTGTTGAATTTTGTAAATTATCGCCAATACTTCATATCAAATTCAAAGAAAATATAAGAATTTATATAAATTATTGATAATACACCATAACACTTAATAATAAATTTAGTATTATTTAAATTATATAAAAATGAATGAATTAAATAATTCTGTTAAATATCCAATAACAAAATCTCAAATATTTCTTGACATATGTTTTTAAAGAAAATGATTTAAAATATTTACCAAACTAAGCCTAATTGATATTTTTATTTAGTTTGACTTTTCGATTTGGTACGATTGGATGGTATACCCTGTCTATAATTCTTCTTTACTCATTGAGTGCCCTATTAAATAAGTTACTCCTTTTCCTCTCTAAGGGAAAGAATAGTCCACAATTTTTTTTCAAATTGATAGAGATATTATATATAATATAGTTTGAAACTTTATCTACCTCTATCAAAATATCATACCAACCAAGTCATCTAATCATATCAATAACTTCCACTCCAACCATTCCACCAAGCAACCCCCACCCTCACCTTGTTCCCACTCAAACAGTGGAAATACATTACTTTATTTGCATAGTGCATAACCCTACTGTTTTGTTTCTATATATAGAAAATGAGGTGGAATTATAGGACCCATGTACATAGTGCACAAATGTGAATAGGGTTTGCTTTGCTCAAATAAAAAGAAAAGAGAACAACAACACGATGCACTAAGCTTTTGTTATACGCAAGATTTAGAAAATGATTGAATTAGTTTTATCTTGCATTTTGACAAATAGTTGTTTGCACGATTTGAACTTTTGATTTTGGAGTCACTCTTAACAGAATAATTGTCAATTATGAACACTCTTTCCAATCGATCATATTATCTGTCTTTTAAAGTTACAAATCAACTAACAACATAGTTAAATTCCAATAAACAACAGCATAATACAATAATCATGTGCTCCTATACATCTAGATTGTACCCACTAGACTGTTATTAGATCTACTCAAACTCAATAATACATTGAAAACTACACTTGCCTTATTGCTAAATAAAAACAAGTAAACCATATTTCCAGCATATTAGGGCAGAAAGAGAGTCCTTTTCCATCTTTTCCCATCTAACTTCACCTATTACTATATGTACAGAAGAAAATTTCATGTTGTTCCATTTGAATATTGCAGCTGCTTACTTGTACATGAGCATTTCGCCTTTTTATCGGTCATTGTCTGCATTAAATAAGTGCAAATTTGGTAAGCAGATATAAATGTTGCTTGAGAGATTGATTCATGTGAGTCCTTGATGGAGAAAAAAAAGAACTTTTTTTGGTCATTACCTGGACTTGTTTCTGAAGGTCTTTAATGTAATCAACTGCCAAATCTAACATATCAGCTGTGTTTGCTTGCTGCCATTTCATTGAATAAGCAAACATGTGAGTTGAGTTCTTCCTACCTTCTTTTAGACAAAAATTGATTGATACAATAAATTACTACAAACATGACTAGAATTTACCTTGTCCATATTTGGGAAAAGATCTTGCAGTTTTTTCATTCTTTCACTAATCCGAGTACGTCTCATCTACACGAATTGTTAAACAAGAAAATGAGAACTTTACTTCAACTTAACACGAACAAGAAAATGAGCACTTCAAGTATAAACATATGATTAATCGGAAAACTAGGTAAACAAGACAGAATTTTTACCCTCTCTGCAATACTTCGTGGGTGCGTAGCACAGCCTCGTTTAGCACGTATTTTGCAAGGCACTGAATCTTGTTGAAACTGTAGGTATTTTTCAATGGCAGCCATCTCAGAAGATGTCTTAGGCAAGCTTAAATGATGAGTTAAACCAGAAGAAGTGTAGTTTCTTGATTCGTCATTCTAACAAACAAAACGAACGTTTATTAGTAACAGATACAACAACAAGATCAACAGAAAAACCAAACAGACAGAAACTAGAATAGCTACCTGATTAGTCATTCCACTGAAATTATTAGAGAACATTTTCAGATCACCATCTCGACTTCTCTTCAAAGAATTGAACGACGAGTCGTTCCAAGATTCATTCTCAGCAATGCTAGGCATGAAGTTTGAGGTAGATGATTGATTAGTTGAGTAACTTATATGATTGCTGAAACCATTAGTTGATGTACTTGCTTCCCTGTTAGTCCCTACACTTGCTCCAAAATTCCCAACTTCTCTCATAAATCCTGTAAATAAACAACAAAATTCCCCATTCTTGATTACTACTATATCAAAGTACCAAGCAAATCCATCATTCAGAACATTTCTAATCTCTTCACACTATTTTCAAATTAACCAAAAGTTCAAACAAAGGCAAAAATTGCTTCATAGATACTAAAATTAACTACAAGTCAACTTCCCGTATAAACATCACATAATCAATCTACTAATCAAAAGTTTAAGCCAGTGAATCTGATGATGTTTTCATGAATTTAACGAACCAAAAGTTAAAAGGGTAAAGCAGCATACCATTGAAGAATCCAGCTGGTGAACTGCTTTGTCTGATGAGATTAGAGCCACCATTTCCATTACTCAAATTTGCTCTAGTTTGCATTTGCACCCCTACACCATATGAAACACCACCATTCCCATATCTATTTTGTACGCCATTTTCATTCCCAAATTCAATCTCCTCACCAATCTCCTGCTTCAAAGAAGAACCAAACTGCAGCTGATTCTTCTGGTTTTGATCCTTCAGATCTCGAGTACCACTGTTGTTGGTGGTGGTGTCGTTATTGTTCAATAAAGCGGTGAACATGGAATCCGAATCAGAACTCGAAGACCCATCACCGGTAATGAAATTTTCACCGGAATTATTCCCGTCCCCGTCAAGAATTCCGGCGAAAAACGAACTTGGAGCTGACCTGTACCTCGTTAACCCACCGGAATTACTCTGCTGAAACTGTGACTGTTGCTGAAAAATATCAGAACCCATCATCTCTTTGCTCCTAAAGAACTCAGGCTCCAATCCTTCACCATTTTTGAAGCTTGAACCACCCCCACCACCACCGGAAAACAAGAAACTATTCAACTTATCCATTTCTCTAGAAATTGGCTCTGAGCTAAACATAATCAAGATTTTAATAATATTTTATGGAACTATAGCTTCAATTATTTTCGAATTTTAGCGAAGAAGAAGAAGGAAAATGGCGTATGAGCTAGCAAGCAATTCTTTGGGTGCCTATTTGACAGAGCAATTTATCGAGCTGAATTGATGGGGACCTGTGCGTGATAATTAGTATAATGACCAAACTACCCTTGGTGGACAATTTTGGTTTTCCCATTTTTATCCTTTTTTGTCTTTTTGTGTCAAAGGGAATGGCTTTTGATTAGTTAACTAATTTATTTATAACCTTGATTAATATTTAGTTAAGTGAAGGTTATCTTAATACTAGTTTTCTTGAAGCTTAGCTTAAGGATAAAGTGAGATTAGCTGTGTTTGTTTGTTGTCTTGTCTTTTAGTTCCAAACAAACGTAAAATTGAGATTTGGAGCGTTCTTTGAGTAAGAGAAGAGACAACATGTGATTTAAAATTTGTAGTTAATTATTCTTAATCTTTTTTTACTTACCTTTAGTTTTAATCTAAGCTTACCAATAGTGAGACAGGTAATAGTGTTTTTCGAGGAGTAAAAGTTACATAATAGTAATTTTTAGTTTTATCTATAATGAAATTATTATTATTTACCATATGAGTAGTGTTCTATAGTTATTTGTTGCTTAATTAATTGTGTCTATCTTATTTTACTAGTAGTTTTTCTACTTATTTTTTGTATTATTATTTTGTTGTCATATTATTCTTATAATTATATTTTGATACTTGTTTTTTTATTCAAAAGTTTATCAAAAATAATCTCTTTGTCTTAAAAATAACAATCTAAAGTAATCATAAGGTACACGTATATTATATTTTTTTAGTATTTATAGACATTTTTTACGTGTTTATTATACGATCCAATCTTCACGTTAGCAAACTAAAAGATTTTTTAATAGAAAATTGAAAAGAAAAAGATGTCAAAAGCTAAAACTCTATGATGGTCCTTCTAATTTAATTTTATTATTTTAGCCAAACAATATTTAAATATAGCCAAAGTTTGTTGTGAACAGAAAGTTTCTCTTTTTCTTGTTTTCCCATTTTATGGCTACAAGCCTACAATACAAAAAAATAATTAAAAAAAAAAAGTAATAATATTATTTCCGTCCACTTTTAATTGTTATAATTTCCTTTTTTAAAGTCAAACGATGATAACTTTGACTAACATTTTACGATGTATTTTTTCATCATATTGATATACAAAAAATTGGAATGTATGGTACTTTTTGTATAATATTTGAATATCTATATTTTTTGTTTAAAATATCGAATGAATGCAATCTAATTTAACTTTGAAAATCAATTAAATTAACTTTTAAAAAGTGTGCATGACAAATAAAAGTGGACACAAGTAGCAATAAAAAAGGTTGACTCAAAAACAGCTTATCAAACAAATCGGCAAGTACGTGGATTTGGCAAAACCAGTTAGAGAAATAAAGTATTTTTTTAATTAAATCACATGTTTTCGATCATATTATTTTAAAATATTTCCTTCGGTCAAAATAAGGAAAAAATTCAATTTTTTGACTTCCCATAATTGATGACTTTTTTCTTAGGATTTATCTACGAACTTTCTTGGAATGGAGAAAGTTCATCTTTGTAACTTAAGAGAGAAAAAAATTAAAAAGATTATATTATGTTGATAAAAAAAAGTTATTAACAAAAGGTAAAAGTTCTAAAAAGTGGACAATTTATATGCTCTCTTTTAGGATTTTTATAAAGCTAAGCCTTCGTGTTGAAGATTATGTTGATTGAAAATGTTTTTGAAAATTAAAAGATTGATAGGTAAATCATTATTTCACTTAAAATATTTTTTGAATTAATATTTTACCTAGTACAAATGAAATTAATTCATATTTGTAAATATAGATGGCTAGATATAGTAAAGTTCAATATTTAAAATTCTCTCTGATAAATGATGAGAGTTCGATTATTTACTTTGTAATTTTCTTCTCCATTTTTTTATTCCTAATAAAAAAATTAAAAAATAAATATTTACAACTTCAAATTACACAATCACATATGTAATATATAAGTTAAGTTAATTAAATTGTATATTTAGTCAAAACCGATTGAATTTAGGATCAACGTACATCGTGATCTTCTCATTGTTAATTGACTACTTGATGTTCATAAATACCTTCCTAGTTTAGCATTTAATGTTTAAAATAATCATTGCTTAGACTTGAGATAAACTATTTGTCTTTTCCATGTTTGGACAAATTACATGTTACAATGTAGTCTCTTCGTTTTATATTACTTGACTCATATTAACTTAATATAATTTTCATGAAAAGTTTTATTCCCTTTGTTCGTTTTTTCTTATCAACTATTTCAAAAATATATTTTTACTTTTACTTGTCATTTTAACATATAAAAAAAAAACCTATTTTACTCTCCTCAAAAAACACTTTTACTTGAACAAGCAAAATTTAAACTGGACAAGTAAAAGTTAAAAGAGAGTTTTAGGGGTGTATTTTACTAAACTAACATGAATAATAATACGTTAAAATTCTAAATTTGGCTACTATTGTTTTATTTAGTCATTTGATACTATGAGTATAAACAGAAAAATATGATAAAACTCTCTTGATTTTCTCAATTAAACAAGTAAAATAAAACATATATTTTTTACATAGGAATCAAGTAATATGAAACGACCGGAAATATACTTAGAGCATGTTTATGTTTAATTAACCATAAGTTCTTTTTTTTTAAAAGTCAACCTAGCTTATCTTTCAAAATTAGGATAGGATAGGATGTTTATTGTTTGGTTTTATAGTTGACTTTTAGCTCCATTACCCATCTCCTTCATAATTAATAAAAAATATTAAGCATTGACAAAATCATTTAAAACCAGCTTTTTTCCTCCTAAAAACGAGGAGAAAAAAAAATCATTAACACGACAGAGATAAAAACTTGTCAGCACAAGTATTTGGATAAAATCAATTAATACAAGATACGTGTTTTTACATATGAAATTTGAGGGTAGTCTAATTTAAAGATATTATATATATTTAGGAATTAGGATTGGTGCTAGATAGATTAGGTATACAGTAATTAATAATGTAATTAGTAGGGGTATCTCAACTAAATTGGTAGCATAACTTTAATAAGAGACTTTAAATTTATCTAATAAGGTTTTATAATGTATGGGAAGTAGGAGTAGGGGTAGAGATATGGGGTGGTGGGTGAGGCTATGGAGATGGAGCAAAGAAGAGATGCGTTAAGGATTGAGAAGGATATAAGCAACGTGAAATATATACATTGGTGAGCAGGAATGAGTTTAATATCAAATTTATTATACACGTGAATTCATAATCTTTTCACTAAATTAGGTATTTTATGTACATATTTCATATAAATTTATCTAATATATTATATTTTGACACTTAAACATATATGCTATAAATCGGTAGAAAATTACACTTGATTGAAGGCCGAACTAATATCCAAAGGAAGATGGACCAATTTTTACTTGATATTCCCTCTTCTCTCCTTTCTCCGGTGTGTATTTATGTTCTAAAAATTCTATAAGATTTATTTTTTAATTAAACGAACATGAAAAAATTTAAAATTACCTTACACACCCTAATGTGTATGTGCCTCATTGACTAAATGTTTAGTTGTTACCATATATACTAGTCCTTGGAAGGTGATTGGTTCAAAACTACATTATTATAAGAAGGTATTAATGTCAAGTTGCCTAGTTATTAATTGAGATTATATTGCTTAATAAAAATATGAATCGAGTAGCATAAGTGGCTTAACACTACTAAACCACATGTACTTAAAATTATAAAGAAATAACAACTTGACATAAATTGTCACTACTCACTATAATAATATTACCCCTCTCTATATGTAGAACATGATGAGGTAGTGTATTAATGGTGTAAACCATTTAGCACCAAAAGCCACATACAATATTTCTAAACCAAAAGAGATATATACCTACTAATTGGGTGGAATTAGAGGGTTCGAATAAATTGCTCGATCGAATTTAATAATTTTAATTATTGTAAGATGAATGATAATAATAATATTTGAATTATATTAAAAATATTGATTCGAGAAATCAAAATATATGAATGATGATTTTAAAGTTTGGGTCAAATTGATTTATTTATTTTTCAATTTAAAAAATCAAAATAAAAGGCTTGAATCATTCGTCTTCTTATCCCTCATTTTCAAATTCAACAAATATTTATAATTCTATGATTCAAAATATATTTTTCCATATGATATCTTTGAAGATCATTCATTCAAAATTCGTCTTAGTTACTTGAATGTCCATTTGGTGACACCATTTTGGCGAGTCCAAAATTAAAAGGGCAAAAAAATTAAATGAATTATTTAAAAGAGCAATAAAATTGAGTATGAAATCAAAATGATAATATTTGGGTAAAGTTGTTGAAGGAGTTAAAATCTATATATAAGACTCATTCTGATATGAGTCTTCCCTTCTAAAAAACAGTGCTGAATTTTTATTTATTTTTAAATATTCCTTCTTCTTTATTCATTTAACTGTATTGTTGTTATCTTTTTATGTTTATTTATTTTTTCTATTTTCATTATTCGGATGTAAATAAAAATGTAGGAGTTGCGGTCAAATTTAATAGTGTTTTTATATAATTTGAGAATTTAAATTTATCAATATTGGGATGGTGTTTTTTTATTAATTAAGATTTTAAAAGTAATTATGAAAATAAATTACATTTTCAATATAATTCAAAAATACTTTCATTTTTTAAATAAAAACTTGATCAAATACCTTAATTTAAAATAAAAATATTATTTTAAAAAAACACTCATAACTTTTCAAAAATTTGATCAAACTAGCTATCATAATTATTTGTTGGCCAAACGCATATACAACCTCCTCATTTTTCATTTTAGCACTTCAACTTAGCCTTGTTCCATTTTAATCTTAAACTCCATTTCTTATGTACCATTTAAACACTTATACTATTTTTTATGATTTGTTTTTATTTATGTTCTTCAATTGCAATTTCTATTTTTTAAAAATAGAC
Source organism: Solanum chiquidenum (assembly GCA_029582725.1). Lineage (NCBI taxonomy): Eukaryota > Viridiplantae > Streptophyta > Magnoliopsida > Solanales > Solanaceae > Solanum > Solanum chiquidenum. Next base: position 26,779 of record JAJOOS010006727.1, read on the forward strand.
GTGTGCCTGTTAATTAAAAAAATTAAACATTCGTGAACAAACATAAAAATTTTCAAATAATAATATTATTTTTTTGACATTTCTATGTATTTTTGCATGAAAATAAATTGACGAAAGTTATTTGATTTTCTTTCTTAAACATTCAATCAAATTAAATAACACTACTTATTTATTTTTTCTTATCATCTAGGCTATCTAAATTTAAGGCAAATACTCACTTTTAATTTTTAATATAAATCAATACAAATAAAAAAATCCATCTTCAAAAAGACTCGACTGACTTTGTTAATAACACTACTAAAAAAAGTCTCTTGTTCATTGCTAATAACACTACTAAAC
>JAJOOS010006728.1:0-30483 GCA_029582725.1 Solanum chiquidenum
ACGTAATTTTTAAATAATATATATTACTTTCCTTGTCCCAATATATGTAACACAAATAGAATTTCAAGAGTCAATATGTTGTTAATTATTGAGATTTATAATATTTTTACGTAGTTTTCAAATTAAATAATACATGTTACTTCTCTTGTCCCATTTTATGTGACACGAATATATTAATTTAGTTGTCAATTATCAAGATTTATAGTATTTTTATGCAATTTTTAAATATATAAAAAATAAGAGAAACAAAGTAAACGGAGAAAAAAAATAGGCAAATATATACGTAAGTGTGGAACCACACAGGTGAAGCAGGCAGACCGCCACATGTGCTGTTATCCACACTTATATATAAGTAGTAGATTTTTTTGTCTCATTTTATGTGACATAGATAAAATTTAGAGAGTCAATTAAATTTTGATGTGATTTATAAATATTTTAAGTTGTTAATTATTGTAATTTTTAAATAATATATGTTACCTTCGTTGACGCAATATATGTAGCACAAATAGAATTTGAAGAGTCAATATGCTGTTAATTATTCAGATTTACAATATTTTTTCGTAGTATTCAAATTAAATAATGCATATTACCTTTTTTGTCCCATTTTATGTGACACAGATATATTAATTTTAGTTGTCAATTATCATGATTTATAGTATTTTTTATGCGATTTTTAAATATATTTAAAATTAAAAAAATAAGACAAATAAATTAAAACAGAAAAAAAAATAGGCAAATATATATATAAGTGTGGAACCACACATGTGAAGTAGGCATGTTGACACATCACACTTATATATAAGTAGTAGAGATATATCACATGGTTGCATGTGCCGGTCAAAGTCTAATGTACAACATCAGAAATATATTTATTTTCTCCAAGCAGTTTTGTTTATTACACGTAAATACATCTTTAAGGTGTACCCCTCCGTTCCTATTTACTTATCAAATTTTGACTTGACACACTTATTAAAAAATAGTGATTGATATAGTAAGTTTACTATATTATCTCTATTAATTGATAGGATCTCAAACATATTAATTCACAACATTTTTCAAAAACATTAACTCAATATTAATAAATTAAAGATATAATAAGATTTTTTTTTTCTTTTCTTGATTTGTGAAAAGGACAACCGAAAAGAGAAATCATATATAATGAAGTATTTTCTTCTCATTTAAGAAAGGGCCGGGGGATCAATGGTTCGGTTTTAGTGCATGTGTTATTAGCTTGTAATTATGATTATGATCCTTATATTATTAGATTGAGCATATTTAATTTTTAATTAAATGAAATGTGTAATTTTAATTTTAATATCTAACTTGAAGTTAACACCATTAATTTTTACCCTCTATTTTATTCTTAAACAATCTCTCCTCACTTTATTCGCCAGAATGGATCGATTTTTCATATGAATTTGATAATTATTTTATTTTCTCTCAAAATTTAGTTTGAGTTGGTATGTTAATAATTATATGAAAAAAGGCCTAAGCATGTTTAATGCTTGAGGAAATTGTCGAGGTACAACCTAATATACAACAACAATAAATCACATAACAAAGTTTAATATCATTAGACAGTATCGATATATTAATAGAGGTTGATTGTGAGATTACACTTTGATCAACTTCTCATGCCATGACTTGATCTTTTAAAATTTCTAATATATATATTTTTTAAGTGATCAAAGCTTAGAATTTTTTTTTCTTGTGAAAGTTTAAAAACAAGAACAAATGTCAAAGTTGTGATTAAATTACAAAATTAAGGTGATTAATATATGTTACACTTATCAATATTCATAGTGCTATTAGATTAACAAAAATGCGATGTCCTATTTGTGACATTACGTTTTTGCGAAGATTGAATCTGCTAATTGCAAATGTCTTATGATTCAATTTAATTTTATATTATTTCCATCCACTAATATTTGAATATTGTTCGACTTCAAATGATTTTGTAGATTCTAGAAAAATCATATAGTACTATACTAATAACACATGGACTAAAACAATTGTTTCCTTGTTAGGAATATAATGAAACAGCATCAACAATTATAAAAAACGATATTACACCTACGCTCATATATATTAATTAATTAAACAACAAATAATGAGAAAAACAACATGTCTCTCACTTCTCTTTAATAATAAATATATATATATATGAGTCAAATTTCACTTATTTTAATCATTAGATTTTATTTCGAAGATTTATCATTTTTGTTAAGTATTGCACGTTGACGTGTAAGAAATTTGTCTAAAGGCATATTTAGGAGACATTAAGGCACGAAACATAAACATTAATTTGAATTAGAATTAAATAAATGCAACAAATTAAAGAGTGCTACCATTACACATAGCAATAGTTAAGGACTTTACTTATCCTACACATAATTAAAGTATGAACTCTATTTATCCTACGTATGAAGTTAATCCCTTCTTAATTCTAGGAAGTATTCTCCCCGTTTATTTTTATTTGTCACATTTATATTTAAATTTTATCATGAATTTTTTTTTGTCTTTTCTTGATATGTTAAAACTTAAAAGTGATAACTAAAAATAAAAATCTATTTTTGAAATATTAGACAAATAAAGTAAACAGGGGAATATTAATTAGGCAAAAAATAAACAAATATGTCTTGTTTATTTATTTACTTTCATGGAAGTTTCAAGAACTTTCATATTATTATTTTTTCAATTAAGAAATGAAACTATATCAAAGAAGAATCCGTGTCTGGATGTGTGAATCTGTTAATAATGAATTACTTTAATAGTTAGACTTTGAATAGAAAATTTTGATTAATTAATAAATCACACGATGACTTCAAGCAGAACAATGACATCTTGATTGTTCCTTTCTTTTTATTGTTGAGACATATGGCTTTTAGAAAGAATCTGATTCAGGCTTTATTATAAAATTAATAGAAGTATAGAACCATATATTATATCAAGAAAATGCTGAAAATTGTTAGCCAACAATGAAAAAAGAAATTATATTATATTCACTTTCTAATACTGTTGAAATCCGCATTTAATGGATGTTTGTAGGGGTGGATCTAGGAAATGGGGTGTAAATTTTCAGAAACTCAAAAAGTTTTGTGTGAATTCTATTAAATATAAAAATCATTTATTTGAAATCTTATACTCCACAAAGTAAGTTCATGATTCAACGATACAAATGAAATTTACTTAAGCTTTGTTGTCCTCTTTCCGGTGAGGTTATGATTTTTCTTGGACACTTAATTTAAAAAAAAATAATTGAGATCATTGAGAATTCATAAATTTTAAATTCTTAATTTACCTTTGATTATTTGTATTTAGTATTCGAGTATGAAACTAAAAGAGCCATATTTTGAAATTAAAATGTCAGAAGGAACAACATATTTCTGGATTGATCAAAAGGGATAAAGTGTGGGACTCTCAATATCAAACAAATTTAACAAATGACTCACTAAAATGACGTTTGACTATTTATTTTTAAATTATCGTGCAAGAACATACGATTTATTATTTTTCATTTCCTTCTAAATCGTGAGAGACCAAACGACTCATTTGATCAAATTATAGCTAAATCATACTAGTGAATTCTTAAAGGTTAATTGCACAGTATAATCCACAAGGCAAATAATGTGCTCTATGCAAAATAATTCACAAATGAAAACATTCAGGATATTCATGATGTATGTTCCTTTGTTCATATTCATTTTTGGAAGAAAATGCACTATAATTCAGATGTAGCTACGATAAGAAATACAATAGGAAAGAGGAATAGCTAATAATTAAAGCGTGAAACTCGAAAAAAAGAAAGAAAAAAAAAACTTAGGAGTTATTGTTGTAATCTAATATGAATACAAAAACATATACACTTACTTATTTATTTTTATTTTTCGTTCGGTTTTCGATATTCATATTGAAGTCTGACTGGAATAGCGTTCTATCAGATCCAAGATTCGAATATGAGACCTCTAATTAAGAAAAAAATAATATCATTCATTGCATCACATTTATTAATGGTATACACACTATATTTTTCTGCTAGTAAAAATTTTCCAAATGATCTTCAGAAAATTCCAAGTAACAAGGACAAGAAATGTTATTATAAGAACTTTGAATGACTAGACGAATCATTATATTATACTAGTAAAATTAGCAGACTTTGCAACTTTTTGAAAAGGACATTGAAGTAGAAAAATAACCAATGGAGTATGAACAAAGTTTTTTCTTTTAATTGGCTTTCAAGGTCAAAGTGAAAATATCAATTCGTTAGTCGTTACTTGTTAGGTAACGTGGAAATAACGAAATTGCTAATTTTGAACAAGAGAAAAATTATTTTCGGCGCGTAGCTAAACAAAATCAGACCGCGTGATGTAAAAAGGGTAGTTTAGTCATTTACCCAGCCTCCTTCACCAGAATGAAAACGACATAAAAGGGCAATTTCGTCAACCTACTTAATTTCAAAAGAAAATGACTTTTCTCAACTGGTATATAAAGGAGATTCTTAAATTGAATTTCAATCGCTTCTTCATTCTGAGTATCGAGTTCTCAAAAATAAATTTTTTTGGAGATTTCTCAATGAACTTTCTTTAGCTAATTTCAAACTAATTTAAAAATTAAAAGTAAAATTAAAATTTAAAAAATACTTTCACTTCGAAAATGGCGGATTCGGTGCATGGTCCAGCGAGCTTCTCCACTCAAGCCAATGCTTTACTCAGAAAGAATTTGACTTTTCAGGTTTGTTTCTGTGTTTTTGATAAATTGAGTTTATCTGCCTTTTGCAATTCAAGTTCAAAACATTGTACTCCTCCGTTTCAATTTGTTTGTCTGGTTGACATTGATTTTAAGAAAGCAAACAATACTTTTGAATCTCGTGATCTTAAATATGTAGAATATATTCAAATGTCCTTTAATCTTATGAGCTTAGATATGACATGAGCAAAATTGAAGTTATAGTCTTCAAAAAGGAGTTTCTTTTTGAATTGGACTAAAATGGAAAGTAGATCAAACAGATTGAAATAGAATGAGTATAATTTATGATTGGCATTTATAATTTGTATCTGAAGCAAAAATATATTTGTTATCGGTTAAATAGAATTTCTATACATTATTTTCAGGTAAAAAGTGATATTTGCACTACTGTATTGTATTCTGAAATGGTATGTTTAACTCTTTATTTATTTACTTTTGTGTTGCAGAAAAGAGAGGTCATGTCAAATATTCGTCTCATCTTGGTCCCTGTCATACTTTGTGTATTGCTAGTTCTCATTCAAGTTTTGATCAACAATGAGTTAGATAAACCATCAAACAATTGTGGCTGCAAATGTATTGACCAAAATGGTGATGGCATATGTGAACAAGTATGTGGTATTGAATACTCAGATTTTTCCCAAGTCGGCAGATGTCCGATTCCTAGCCCACCGGAATGGCCTCCCTTGTTACAGATACCGGCACCAGAGTATCGTGCTGTTCGAACTGATTTTACTTCATTTGGGGACTTGCCGGATGATTCTTGCAGAATATCGGGTTCTTGTCCTGCTACTATACTTCTGACCGGAACTAATCAGACTTTTGGAGAAAGTATGAATTGTTTTTCTGTGATCCTAGTATACTTGAAGTGAATTGAGTATTTTCTCTGATAGCATTCATAATGTATGTATAATATTATGGAACTTAATAGGTATGCGTAGAAATTTGTTCAGCAGTGGATCAACTCTCAATTCCTCTGACATTTTCTATAGCTTTGCCAATAATGTCTTGGTGAGTCTCTCTCTCCGTTTAGCTTATTTTATTTTTATCATTCCCTTGATATTCACTAAGCATAGGTTCAAAATTTACTCTTTGTTTGATGATTAATCACCTTCCGATTTTCAGGGTTCTGATTCACCAACTAAGGTTATGAATTTTCTTGAGTCAGCTTTCTTCTCCGACCTGCCAGTCTACAACGTTCAATCGCAGTGTTCTCCAAACTCCACATTTTCTATTCCATTAGATATTGGTTCTACAAATATTCAGCAAGGTAGTCAACTTATCTTCTTTACTGCTTTTTGACTTGCCTCAAATTTTTTTATGTTAGATATTGCATGTCTAAATTGAGGAAGAAGGCATAATGCTTAGGTTGAAAAAGTTTACTAGTTTGATGTATAACTAACATCGGATTAGTTTAAGCTTTAGCCAGAGAACTTGAGTCTAAATGTTGTGATCCCAGTAGGAAAAGTTTCTATTACGGATGATATTTTAGCTTTGATATTTTATAGTTCAGCCCGAACATGCTTCTCAAACTATTTGATTGAATTCTTCGGGTTTACTTGACACATTGGTAACCAATGGGAAGATAAGCATATGCGTTGACATTCCGTTAAGATTAAAGATGTTATATATACTAGTAGTTGAGTAATGTCAAAAAAGTTAGATCCTTCCACACAAACAATCTTATGTATTTCCATATTGAGTTTATATAATTTATAGCTTTGTTAATTGTCTGCTGCAGAGATAAGTTGTTTAAAAGGTTTACACTTGTGGCGTAATAGTTCTGATGAGATCAATGATGAGCTTTATAAAGGTTACAGGAAGGGGAATTCAGAGGAAAAGATAAATGAGATAATAGCAGGTTTTTCTGGTGCCCTCTGCATAAATGTCCTTATGTATAACCATGCTATTCCAGTCTTAACTTTGTGTGATCTCTTTTTGCAGCATATGATTTCCTTAATTCAGATAGGAATAGTTTCAATGTGATTATTTGGTATAACTCTACCTATAAGAATGACACAGGCAATCTACCTATGGCATTGACAAGGGTTCCTCGTTCGGTGAATTTGGTAAACCTTTCACTTTCTACTTCCATGTTCTTCTGTATGTAAATTGTTCTTGGCCCTTGTAAATTTTGTATTGCTGATCATAGCACAGTGAAGGAAATCCTTAATAGATATCATGAAAATTAGTTCCATTTACTTGAGTAGGGCATGACAGGGCACAGGGTGGATATTTGGAATTCTCAGTGCATTTCTGCTTTTCCCTTCTTTATGATGCTCTAATCTCTCAAATAAATTTGTGCATGTTTTGATACATCAGTATATGTAAATAATTATAATTTAAATATCTGCATGCAAGCACAGATATACAAATAAGATTTGCTGGTATGCTTTGAGGGTGGGAAGAGACTTGTTTCAATTTAATAATTTATGACTGCCTTGTCTAGATATTGGTACTAGCTGGACAGACCATAATCCTGTCCTTATATTCTTGATTGCTCATTAGACCATACTATAGATTGTCTAGTTTCCTTAGTCTCTTAGTAAGTATAGAGTAGAGTAGTACTTAATAATGACAAGAAGCAGCTGTTTTTGAAAGAGCTGGAAGTGGTAATTCTATCATATTTTTGCTTCATAATGGAGCTGGATAAAATAAGTTCTTTTGCATTGACAAATGTAATTGTCAGCTCGTCATGTTGTTAATTTGTCCAATTAATTAGCAAGAACATGTTTCAACAGTGACCATTACTTAGAAATATCAAGTTGCCTGTTCCTTATCCCATTAGCAACTCAAAGGTCATCAGATTGATTTGCTTCACATTGCACTTCTTCTTGAATGAAGGGATTGAGTATCTATGTCTTCAATCTCTGTTGATTCTTTATGAAAGGCTAATTGTAGTTCTACTAAACCTATTCATGTTATTGATGTGTTAAATTCTTGCTAAATGTTGTGTACAGGCATCAAATGCCTACCTTCAATTTTTGCTTGGACCTTCAGCAAAAATGCTGTTCGAGTTTGTCAAAGAAATGCCCAAACCAGAGACAAAACTCAAGCTGGACTTTGCTTCTCTACTGGGACCACTATTCTTTACATGGGTGGTTTCACAACTCTTTCCTGTAAGTTAATATGTCCTGTTTAATCGTAATGGAACTTGTTCAATTGGCTATCTCCATGGCAGACAAATTTGTCTTTTATTAATGCTATTGTTGATGTCAACTTGTCAGCTATCCATTTCCAAGACAACTCTCTTGCACTCATCAAATGCTGTTTAGCATTTACCTCGTTTTATGTGTTGCAGGAATGAGGAGTGAAAGTTAACATCTTATTTAGTCACACAGTATGAGTTTTAAGTCTTCCTTTTATTTCTCTTTTGCTGAACATGGTTTATTTCTTGGTTCGTGTACGAGAATAAAGACTGATTTGGTTGATAAAAGAGCTAAGAAATATTAGTTCTTTAGGACTTCTAAAATGTCAATTCAGTTATTCCAAGAAATACTTACAAGAATTCATCATAGTAAACATGCATTTAACTTCTTTTCATAGTGTCAGGCTTCTTTAACTCGGCACTTTGTCAATCATAACATTTTTCTGAGTATTACTGCACCTTTTGGCGATCAGTATTTCTGAAATTCCTCCAATGTTTATTTTCTTTACTATCGTACCTTGTTAGATTTTGTCTTATAAATGTGTGACACAGTAATTGCATACACTATCAGCCTTTATACAGATGTTATCTTTTAGTTTATCATATGATCCTATATAATTCTTTATGCTTGTCATATTTATTGTGTGCAGGTTGTTTTGATAGCTCTAGTTTATGAGAAGGAGCAGAAACTAAGAATCATGATGAAAATGCATGGACTTGCGGATGTTCCCTATTGGATGATTTCTTATGCTTATTTCTTGGTCATATCTACTATATACATGTTCTGTTTTGTGATTTTCGGCTCATTAGTAGGTAATTTTACAGCTACTCAGTTGAGCCTTTCTGTTAACTGGAGTTGCCTGATACAAATTTCATTTTTCCCCTTATCCCTTTTTGCAGGCTTGAAGTTCTTTTTGGTTAATGATTACAGCATCCAGTTCGTCTTTTACTTCATTTACATAAACTTGCAAGCGTCCCTTGCTTTTCTAGTTGCTGCGTTTTTCTCGAATGTTAAGACAGCCACAGGTTTGTATCTGCAATAGAAGTTGCTGTTAATATTGCAAGGATGAATCAATATTTCATATCAACTTTCAAAATCAAACATGATATGACTAATTCTTCTTACTTGACATTGTAACAGTCATCGGCTATATGATGGTGTTTGCAAATGGACTCTTGGCAGCATTCCTTTTTCAGTTCTTTCTCCAAGATAATTCATTTCCCAGTAAGTTCAGGAAATTTAAGGATGTCTCGCTAACTGTTTGATCATCTAGATGGAACTATAAATCATGATTCTCGTAGTTGCAACACCTTGTCACCTCCAGATTGATGATAATTTATTGAAGCAATACATTTGTACTGACCTGCAGTTCATTAGGGACCTTTTGAGGGGATTGCATCACTCAGTTTCTATAGTGAAAGTTAATGGCATGTCTGTTTATTTTATCTGGTTACCTAGAGCTCTCAGGAACTATTAAATATGTTTAATGGGAGGAGAATGCTGTCAGGGGATATTTAAGAAGGTAGGGTGAAAGGCCTTAAAGGGTCAGGAGAGAAGAAGAATATATTCATATTCGTGAATCCTTCAAAAGTCAAAAGAAGGAAAGTTAAGTGGTTAGAGTGCTGCAGCCCCTCATCATTCTCTACCACTGCATCCCAACTAAAAAGTTCATTCCTTCTCCTGACTGTATTCAATATAAGTGGCTTCATGTTATAAAAAATTAAGGAATGGGATGAGAAAGTACTAATTCAAGTTTGATAGGATTCTACTCCAGTACTCCAAATTAAATATACAATTGTCTTTTTACATTTTTCTGTTGGATTTGCTGCTGCAATGTTGGTCTATTAATTGGCTGTCTTTAGTTTGTAGTTTTACCATACCCTGGGGTGGAGGGAGGGGGTTATACATATGTAGAAGGAAATGAGGGGATGGAAGAAAGGTGAGCAACCATTCCCTAATGCATGTCTCCAGGCTTTGAATGAAAATAGGGAACAAATTACTGTGTTCCTTCTAATGTTCCCTTCCGTTACCAAGCACATTGGGAGCTATATACTTTCATTAGGCGAAGATAACAATTTCTTCTTATTTCTCTTCTGTGTCAAAAATAATGTTAAAAATTGTGATAGTGGTCAGATAGTTTTGCCTCTATTTCTCCTGATATTTTGTTTGGATTTTGTTTTTCACCTTTGTATAATCTTCTGGTAAATGCTGTCATGACTTTGTAGGAGGCTGGATTATAGTTATGGAACTTTATCCTGGATTTTCTCTTTTTCGTGGATTATATGAGTTTTCCAACTATGCTTTCATTGGTAATTATATGGGAACAGATGGTATGAGATGGAAAGATTTGAGTGATGGAAAAAATGGGATGAAGGAGATCCTAATAATTATGATAGTGCAGTGGTTGGTGTTTCTCGTTCTTGCTTATTACATTGATCAGATTACATCATCAGGGAAAGATCCCCTTTTTTTCTTGAGGAACTTCCGGAAGAAGCCTTCACATCCTATCAGAAAACTTAGTTTATCAAAAGAGGAGACTAAAGTTTTTGTACAAATGGAGAAACCTGATGTTGCTCAGGAGGTAAACATTTAACGTTTCTCGTGAAAAACATTTTTCTCTTGTCATTTGTTCCTATCTACAAAACTAACCATATTGAACCTCCTTTCAACAGAGGGAGAGAGTTGAGCAGTTGCTCGAATCAAATACAGGTCATGCCATCATTTGTGACAATTTGAAAAAGGTTTATCCAGGGAAAGATGGAAACCCTGAGAAATTTGCAGTGAGAGGATTGTCACTTGCTTTGCCTCAAGGGGAATGTTTTGGTATGCTAGGTCCCAATGGTGCTGGCAAAACTACTTTTATTAGCATGGTCAGTCCTGTTGTCTGTTTCGTGTTAGATGTATCTTTGTAAATCTTAAGGCCCTTCTTTATAACTTCAAAAACACATTCTTAGGGCCCTTCTTTTTGTAGTCAGATATAATGTATACTGATTCTTCTTTCATTTACTTAGATTGCAAAAACTGAAAACTCTACACCCCTTTGTGATTTTTTTCTGCTAACAGATGATTGGGCTCATAAAACCAAGCTCTGGTACTGCATATGCTCAGGGTATGGATATTCGAACAGACATGGATATGATATACACCAACATGGGTGTATGTCCGCAGCATGAGTAAGAATCTATTTTCTATTAAGTCGAGTTTATATGTGATCCCTTCTCCTTCCTGCAAAGATCAGTGTCATAATACTAATTGCCGTTTTTTTCATGTGGAATTTTATTTCAGCTTACTTTGGGAAAAATTAACAGGAAGGGAGCACCTACTTTTCTATGGAAGGCTTAAAAATCTTAAAGGAGCAGTCTTGACACAAGTAAGTTAATGGATCATGCATTAACTTTTACTCGGGCTTATGTGGAGCACTTGCAAAATTGAAGTTTTCGCTGTTAGAGCAGAAATGTTGATTCAGCTATGTTACCACCAATTAGCATAACTTGTCCCATTGCCAGGATATTGTTACTGATATCTATATCAATAGCACAAACAATTGGTTGAGTCCTTCCCCCTCTCCTTCCTCTCTCCTGCCTAACCCACCAAACAACTCCCCAAGGTCCTTAAAGTACATGAGATGTTCAAGTTTCGGGATTGGATTAAGGGAAATTAGTTGTCGAGGCAATTTGAAAGACAAAATGTTGATGAAATTGACTCCTCATCCAAAACAGATGCTTTTTATGTATTTGGGCTACTTATACCTTTCTGTCTACAGGCAGTTGAAGAATCTCTTAAGAGTGTCAACTTGTTCCATGGAGGCATTGCTGACAAGCAAGCTGGGAAATACAGCGGAGGAATGAAAAGGAGACTAAGTGTTGCTATCTCACTGATTGGAGATCCCAAGGTATGTTAGTGCTACCATCCATCCTCATAGAAAGACAATCAGAGATGTGTATTGATATTCTTTTGTGGTTTATGTGTTTTTCCAGGTTGTCTACATGGATGAGCCCAGTACTGGACTGGATCCAGCTTCACGAAATAACTTGTGGAATGTGGTCAAACGTGCAAAGAAAGATAGAGCAATTATTCTCACAAGTAATTTAACGTTACTTCTCTTACTTCTTTGTTGCCCCTTTTGACATGAATAAACTTCGTGTAGGTTTCTCCGATTACGCATGTTCTTTAAACAACAGTATAAAGTAATCTTAAAAGTACTGATAATGGGATATTATGCGTTGTACACTAGTTTCTTGTCATTCCACATTAATTACGATGTCCTAGCCCAACATATCTTGGACTTTGCACACCTGAATTCTTTCCTTGTTACTTCCTAACCCCTGGTTAATGAGACCATTAATATGACAACTCATAAGGATAACAATTTCAGCTCATTCAATGGAAGAAGCGGAGCATCTATGTGATCGACTAGGAATATTCGTGGACGGCAACTTGCAGTGTGTAGGAAATGCCAAAGAGGTAATTTTGAGCCTTTAAGAAAAATTTGAAATCCTGTACATTTTCTGTGCTTCCCTCACTGTTATGAGATTGTGGACAAGGTACTCTTCTGATAGGAATAGTAATGTGTTCATAAGTAAGAATGAAGGGAATTGGAGACTTGGTACGCTAAAAAGTTTAGTTTTGAAATATAATGCTGCAAGTGTTGAGTCAGTTTATATATTTTTTGATGTCTCCATCTGATACCATTAAGTTTCCAACTGTTCTGACCATGTACTCCACTGCTGGATGACAGTTGAAGGGAAGATACGGAGGGTCATATGTGTTTACGATGACAACATCATCAGATAAGGAAGAGGAAGTGGAGCACATGGTGCGACGTCTATCTCCAAATGCCAACAGAATATACCATTTATCGGGGACACAGAAGTTTGAGTTACCAAAGCAAGAGGTTAGAATTGCAGATGTATTTGAAGCTGTTGAGAAAGCAAAGAGTAGATTCACAGTTTATGCTTGGGGTCTGGCTGATACAACTTTGGAGGACGTGTTTATCAAGGTTGCTCGCACTGCTCAGGCTTTCAATGTCCTCACTTGACATGCATATTAGCACCAATATCTAACATTTTATTGCGGCTCAAGTTTCTCATTTTGTGAAGATTTTGTCTGTTTTACTCTATCATACACTTGTGTTACTACATTCATTTCATGTAGATATATATATGTTTTTGGTACATTGGAGGATAATGTAAATATCATTTTTCATAAATGATAATATATACAGTTTTCTTCCCAACATTTTTTCATACTGAAGTGTCGATGGCACAATTGTTTCATGCCTTCATACTTTTTGTCTTTCATTTAAATGCCTACTCGTATGGATACATTACTTGTGTACTCTGCAGAGTATTTTTGGTGAGAGTTCGAAAATCAGCCTCAAATGGGTAAATTTTTCTGGAATATTGTTTATGAATCTTGTCAAATAACAGCCTAGAGAAAATGGCAATTTTATTTGTTTCTGTAAATGTTTCTAAGTTTAATGTAATCATGACTAATTTAGATATATTTCATCAAATTGTGAAAATAATTAATATCACTGGTGAAATTCAAACACACTATACTTCAATACTATTCAATTTAGATATGGACAATTGGGGACCAAGCTAACCCATTTTGAGAAGTTGTTTCTACAAAATAGCTCAGTTTCTTCTACTTTTTAAAAAGAATTGGTCTTCTTCATTTTGGGTTTGGGGTACCCTATGAGTTGTAGAGAAAGGTACAAGAGGAGGGACCCCTAGCTGAACTAGAACTAGCGCCTATAATGTTACACGCAAAAAGTTAAAAATATCTTTTTTCGTTACTAAGGAAAAATGGTGAAGTGATGACAAAATGAGGAGTCAAAGGTGGAAATTCGGATATCCAAAACTATCAATGTCGAGAAAGTTCAAACTATTAAATGGCAGCTCTAATATCAGATTTATTTTCGTTCGTCAATATCCTCTTCTTTTTTTTTTTTCATTTCCTTTAAGTTAGTTTCTAACGTTCTATTAATCCCCATAATTTAATACTCATATTACTGGTGTATAATCTTAAATCTTAGGATTTGATTTAAGAAATAAGTAGTTAATGTTATAAGTAAAATATGATTTTTATTTTTTTTTTAAATATAGTGAAAAGTAAAAATGAACTGTGGGATTAAATTGAAAGCAATATATGTTATTGATTTATTGGTAGTTCATAAGTTTCCTATGTGAAGGCAGCATATTAATTAGAACGGTTGAAGTTACACGAGATACTTGTGTTGTGTAATCTGAAAGAATTAGTACTAATTATGGGGAATAAATAAGTAAAACTGACTTTCTTTTTTGGCTAAAAAAATAAACAGACTTGGGATATTATGGGTTACATATAATTAATTAAATACTTGGTACACCAACATTAGTTATGGTATAGTGATGGAACTATTTCACCTTTAATTAGAGGTTTCGAATTTGAACCATGAATATGAAAAAATTCTGGTTGTTATAATTAATTAAATACTTGGTACACCAACATTAGTTATGGTATAGTGATGGAACTATTTCACCTTTAATTAGAGGTTTCGAATTTGAGCCACGAATATGAAAAAATTCTGGTTGGGAGCATCTGTCACCTCCAGACACCGCCGGATAGGAAACAAAAAAATAATAATTAATACTTTGTGCATTACAAGTTATAGGTGTAATGTCAATTTGATGCTTATTTATTTTTTATAATTAAAGTATTCAAATCATTTTATATCTCAATTATTTTATTATATATCGATGATGTCTGAAATAAACTGTAAAGCTTTAACAAGGAATTGAAAAGAAGAGAAGCTCCATTGATTTGAGCTCAAAGGCTAAGTAATATATCAGTAGGATCATCTATTTATAGTTCACAATCACACACTCTGTAACTAATCTAGTAATTAACTTTCTGATTGTTAGTTATAACAGAATTAGTTAAAATGACACTACTGCCGTTAACTACTTTTAACTATCTGACTCTCCTACACTATACTACAATTGATTATATCTCATTACTCCCCTTCAAGTTGGGAAGGGCAAAAATATCTAGTACTCCAAGCTTGGACATCAAATATTCATGTTGTAGGTTACACAACCCTTTTGTTAGAACATCTGTAGGTTGTTCTTGTGTAGGAATATAGATGATTAGGATCATGCCTTGTTGTAGTCTTTCTCTTATGAAGTGGCAGTCAATTTCTATATGTTTAGTCCTCTCATGATACACTAAATTTGCAGCAATCTGTATAGCAGCCTTGCTATCACTATATATTTGCACTGGCAGTTGAACTTCAGCTCCTACCTCCTTTAACATTCCAAGTAACCATACTAATTCTGAGACAGTAGAGGCTAGGCTTCTGTATTCAGCTTCAGCTGAACTCTTAGACACTATGATATACTTTTTGCTTTCCATGACACAAGAGACTCACCTATCTTAACTACATACCCTGTAACAGATCTTCTAGTAAGAGGACAAGAGGCCCAATCATCATCACAAAATGCACTAATCAGACTATTAGATGAACTCCCAAATAACAAGCCTTGTCCAGGTTGTCCTTTTAGATATCTGACTACTCTTAATGCAACATCCATATGTGACTTCTTTGACTACTGTAAAAATTGGCTCAAAGTCTGAGTACTACAAGATATATCGGGCCTTGCCATGTTTAGATACAGAAGCTTTCCAACTAGCTTCTGATACATTATCTGATCCACTAAAGGATCTTCAGAAATCCTTTCACTTTCCACCTGCTCATCATATTGTCTTGAAGTAAGTTTCACATTCACATCAATGGGAGTTCCTGCAGGCTGACATTCCCATATTTGTTATAAGCACCTAGATCCTTCATCTTGAAAGCCTTTTGAAGTGCCTCCTTAGTTTCTTCTATTAATTTCAGACTGCTACCAGTAACCAACATATCATCTACATATACAAGAACAATAATAGTTCTTGCCTCTGACTTGTTAATGAATAATGAGTGATCATATTGACTCTGTTTAAATCTGAGTTGAATGAGAGCTTCAGTTAGTTTGTGATCACTGTCTTGGTACTTGTTTTAGGCTATATAATGACTTTGTCAGTCTACACACTTTCTCCCCTTGACTGACAAAACCATGTATTTTTCATCTTCCAGATCACCTTAAAGGAAAGCATTAAAGACATCCATATGATAAATATGTCAATGCTTTGAAGCTGCAAGTGACACTATGGCCCTCACTGTTACCATCTTAACAACATGTGAAAATGTCTCTTTATAATCTATACCTTCTACTTGACTATAACCCTTAGCAACCAACCTTGCTTTGAACCTTTCAACCTCACCTGTAGACTTATACTTTACTTTATAGATCCATCTGCAACTTATGGGTTTCTTTCCTGGTGGTAAGTCAGTGATTTCCCAAGTTTTGTTGCTTTCTAGAGCTTGGATTTCAGCCTGCATGGCCTCTATCTATCTAGGATCTGTAATAGCCTATGAGTATGTGGTAGGTTCATAAATGAAAGAAGTAGCAATAATATAACACTGGTAGAAAGGAGATAAGTGGTCATATCTCGGATAGTTATCCCATAGGATATTTCACTCCTTTATGTGATACAAAATCCTTCATCCATAAGGGTGTACCTTTAATCCTTGTGGATCTTCTGTTAGCAACTGGTACAATATGATCTGGTTCCTCAAGAATGGGATCATTAGTAGAAGAAACTATGGAATGAAGAATCTCTGAAGAACCAATGTTAGCACTAATATTATCTCGTGTATCCTGTGAGGACTGAGAACCACTGATAGGATCATGTACCACTGCATCACTACTGTTTGAGATATGATCTAAAGTAGTTAACTCTGAACACCACACATCTGAGACCTGTAGAGTATCTATGAATAATGACTGCTTATCAAAAACCATCTCTTGTTTAAAAGGAAACATATCTTCTCTAAATATCACATCTCTACTCACAAAAAATGATTTAGTAGTCATATCAAACAGAATATATTCCTTCTGTATTGCTGAATAACCCATATGCACTGTTGGCTTGGATCTAGGCATCATCTTGTCATGTTCAGTGAGATTCTTAGCAAAGCACAAACATCCAATTGTCCTTAAGTGTGACAACAAAGGTTTACTACCATACAACCTTTCATAAGAAGTTTGATAGTTCAAGACACTACTAGGAACCCTGTTAATAATATAAGTAGCAGCCAGTACATATTGCCCCCAATATTTCACAGGAATATGTGCTTGAAGTCTCAGTGCCCTTGTTACCTCAAGAAGATGTCTGTGTTTTCTCTCAGCTACTCCATTTTGCTAAGGAGTATATGGACAAGTTCTCTGA
This sequence comes from Solanum chiquidenum, assembly GCA_029582725.1. Lineage (NCBI taxonomy): Eukaryota > Viridiplantae > Streptophyta > Magnoliopsida > Solanales > Solanaceae > Solanum > Solanum chiquidenum. The sequence goes on from JAJOOS010006728.1 coordinate 17,208, forward strand.
TGGACCATCCCCAACTTCTTAAATATATTATCACATACTGAATTGACAAACTCAGTGCCATTGTCAATTCTTATGACTTTAACAGATCTGTCAAATTGGTTCTTAACATACTGTGAAAACACTTGTAAAGACACACACATCATATTTATGTTTGAGTAGAAACAACCAGGTCATTCTTGAAAAGTCATCAACAATAATAAGAAAATACTTGTTGTCATCAAATTTAGTTGTACTATATGGACCCCAAAGATCAACATGTATCAAGTCAAAACAGGCACTACTTTTAATACTACTTGAAGGAAAACTAAGTCTAGTGTGTTTAGCATATGTGCAGACTAGACACTTAGACACTTGACACTGACTTTGTTTATTCATATCAAAGATCTTAGCTAGTACTATAGAGGACACATGTCCTAATCTTTGATGTCATAGCTCTATATCAGAAGCAATTTGAGTTACAACTAATGCACTATCTTTTCGACCAACTGCATGTGTCCTTGTATATAAGCACCCTACCTCTTCACCAAACTCCTTCACCTTCCCATTGTAAAGCTCCTGAAAAATACAGAATTTAAGGAATAAGGTGACTGAGCAACCTAGTTCCTGAGTTAGTTGGCTTACAAACATCAAGTTATACTTGAATTCTGGTAGGTAGAATACATTTGAAATAACATTGTTGTCTGATAGAACACAAGAGCCAACATGAGTCACCTGAGTGGTATCACCATTGGGTAGATATACAGTCTTAAGGATCTCTAGTTTTGTCACATAGTTTTTAATGAACATGGCCAAATTAGAGATCATATGATTTGTAGCACCAGTGTCTATAATCCACACACTATTATTTGCAACACACAGAAAGTTTTACATGCAGTGTGAGCAGCAAGAGTGGTTTTGTAGTCAGGCTCTTTTTTGTGCTGATAGCTTCTAAGAATGTGATCATATTGGTCCTTTGTGAATGTACAGCCTTTAAGCAACTGTTTGACTTCCAATTCAGCCTGACTTGCTTGTTGTTTATGATGACTTGAACTCTCACCAGGTTCAATCTGAAACTAAGCTATATCAAATTTCTCTACCCAGCCTGGTGCAGGTATATTAGTATTACCTCCATAAGAGAAGTGAGCTTGACCAAAATTTTCAGAAGAAGCACCTTGTATCTTTCTCTTAGACTTGAAATCAGGTGGATAACCAACTGCTTTATAACAAAATTCTTTGTTGTGACCTTTACACTTACAGAAGTCACAAATCATCAATGAATTCTTCTTGAACCTCTGGTTAACACCTGAAGTAGTGCCAATTTTAGAATACATGACCATAGATTTCATACTTACTGAACTCAGACCTATACTGCTGGTGTGAGACACCATTGCTTTTTGACTTTCATCCCCTACTATCATAGCATATGCATGATTAATGGTTGACAATGGATCCATCATCAGAATTTGGCTTCTCGCTTGATGATATGATTCATTAAGTCCCATAAAAAATTGATAGAGTTTTTGCCTGCTCATGTGAGCTACAAAACCCCTTGACTTATCACAATTACAGCAGGGAGCAGGAACTAAAGCTTCAAACTCATCCCATGTTTTGAGATTAGTGTAATACACAGACACTGATGATGTGCCATGCTGTAGAGATGCAATATCTTTGTGAAGACTATAGGTCCTTAACCCATCTACCCTGTCAAATCTTTCTTTTAAGTCGTTCCAGACTTGTAGAGCACTGGTTGCAGATGCAATACCATAGTGAAGGCTCTTTGAAACTGAGTTCATCAACCATGATAATACAATTGCATTAACTATCTCTCATTGCCCCCACAAACCTTCAATATACAGTTTCTTTCTACACGACCTATCAATTAGCCCTATTTTGTTTCTTCCTAACAGAGCAAGAGTCATAGATCTACTCCATAACGTGTAGCTCTCCACTCCAGTAATTGAAACGAAATCAGACTAACTCCACTTATATCAGTAGGACTAAGAAAAAGAGGGTGATTGTAATCATTACCTTGACTGATGCTTGAACTCGCATGCACAGGCATAGATCCACCCATATTTTCACCATTGTTGCGACCTTGAGACTGATCCTCGGTTGATCTATCATTTGGCATTGTAACTGAATCTTTGACAGAATTTTATTGCGGAAAAAATAAAAAAACTCAACCCAATTAGCTATGGAGTCGTGATACACTTGAATCTAGATCTGCAGCTACTGCTTATGCGAATCAGCAAACACAATCCTTTGCTCTTCAAATCAAATCGCTTGCCACAGTTGTGTATAGCTCTGATACCATGAAATAAACTGTAAAGCTTTTAACAGGGAATTGAAAAGAAGAGAAGCTCCATTGATTTGACCTCAAAAGCTAAGTAATACATCAATAGGATCATCTATTTATAGTTCACAATCACACACTCTGTAACTAATCTAGTAACTAACTTTCTGATTGTTAGTTATAACAGAATTAGTTAAAATGACGCTACTGCCTTTAACTACTTTTAACTATATAACTCTCCTACACTCTACTGCAACTGATTATATCTCATTACCATAAGCCTTAATACCATGCAACTCTAGAAAGAAAGGAAAGAAATAGATTACATTGTAAAAAAAAATAAAAAATTTAAAGCTTGTTCTAGTCTTAATTGAGAAGCTATTTCTTTTATTTGAACATCCATCTTAAAACTGTGAATTCTATTTAATTTTTATACTCCCAATTTCCTATCATCTGAAGAAACGACAATTTCAATTTGACAAATGCTCCCATATGAGACAAGGTGAGAAAATATTTTTAAATTAAAGAAAATTTGAAGGATGGAATAGTAAATCTATCACATCTTGAAAGATTAAGTACAAGGTTTGATTTTAGTTATTTGGAAAAGTAAATCTCGCACATTCAAATAATGAAATTGCTTGATGAAAAGAAAAATTGTGTTAGCTTTTAAAAGAAGTAAACTCTCGTGCTTGGAATTGATCCACTAGAAAGGTCTATTTTACATATTTTTTAGATTCGACTTCTCTTCATTTCTCTTTTCTACATATTTTTTGTTTCTACTTATATGTGTGATACCTATATTACTTAAACATCAAAGGTTTAAATAAACTAATTTTCTTAATTAAAAGAGTATACTTATTAATCATGATTAAAATAAGAGAACTTATTTGTGTGATACTTATATTATTAACATATCAAAGGTTTAAATAAATTAATTTTCTTAATTAAAAGAGTATATTACTACTAATCATGATTAAAATAAGAGATATGGCTATTTAAATTTCCTGATTTTAATAAGAAAATATTTATCTCCTAAAATTTTGGAAAAGACGAATGAAATTGACTTCAATTAAATAGCACTTAAACTTTTGATATGAAATGAATTTTTCCATAGTTTTATAACACTGTATCACAATTAAGATCCCTTAATATTTTTGTTTTAAAAAAGATTCTATCTATTTTTTGAAAAAAGTATAACTAACAAAAAAATTAGTTATATTTCTTTGATATTTTACAGAAAAGTAATCATCGATACTTATATTTAATATCTAAATTCTACTATATGAATTAAAATGTTCTTTTTTGTTGTAAAACAATTTATTTAAATGTTGATTTTGAATTGGCGGAAATTTGGCCTACGAAGAAGCAACTTTTTTGTGTGTGAATGGAAAAATAAGTTCCGTATAAATAACAAAAATGATTAAGATGGTTTTTATTTTTATTTAAAATTGGATAAACTTAAATGATAATATATCTCTTTCTTAACCATAATTAAGACACTAGATTACTTAAAAATCTACGTCATTAATATTTAAATAAAATAAATGTCATACGTATAAACAAAAAAATTGGTAAAAATAGAGATAAAAAGAAAAATAGAGAGGAGCGGGATCCGATATTTTAGGCTACCTTTAGATAACAAAGTACATTTATTAATGGTGAATATATGGAGAATATGGCATCACGATTTGCTCTAAAATTCTAATACGTCTTTACATTCTCAGTTTTGAATATTTGTCCTTATCACACTAAACCAAATCTTTCCTTATCAGCATCTCCATCTCAATTTACCAAAAAAAATTGTTTTTTTATTATCTACTATTTTGTCATTTTAAGTTTTTAACAAAATCTAAAATTTCACTTATCTATATAAAAAAAAAAAACTCACGTTAAAGTAAAGTCATCAACAATTTATCCCCTTTCAATAATGGCCAAAAACTCTTTTTTCTACTTTTTTGCTTTTTTCACTCTTTTTCTTTGTAAAAATTCATGTAGAGCAACTGAAGAAATTAAAGTTTATGAGTTGAAGAAGGGTGATTTTTCTGTAAAGATCACAAATTATGGTGCTACAGTTCTTTCTGTTATACTTCCTGATAAAAATGGTAATGGCAGAAAATTATTAATTTCTTACATTTTTATGCACTGTTAATTTCATATATTCTACTCCATTAACACTCACACTTTTACTCCTTTTAAGGAAAATTGGATGATGTTGTTCTTGGCTACGACTCCATTGATGACTATAAGGTTAGTTTCTCTGTCATCTGCAGATCTAAGATTTGAAGTTTATGAGTTATTACGAGACGTTGAGTTAATATACAATGGCTTCACAATATATAGGATTTGAATTGTGAACCCTATATTTTACTTTCTGGATCTGCTATTACCCTTTTTGTAAATTAACTTAAATAGCTGTTCCCAAAAAGGGCAGATATATATGTATAATACTTGTGTTATTTGGTCATAGATTTTGAGAGTAGTTTTTGAAAATTCAATGTTCAAATATTTTCTAGTTGTGTTTTTTGGGCTTTCACTGACAACTTTAAATATTTTCGTGTTGAATTTTTGTGTGGTTGATTCTTAATTGAAGTTATTTTAAGTATTTGTAGAACGACACAACATATTTCGGTGGCCTAATTGGAAGAGTCGCTAATCGAATTGGAGGAGCAAAATTTGAGTTGAATGGTGTGGAATATAAATTACCAGCTAATGATCATGGAAACACACTCCATGGTATTTGTAATCATGCATCTTTTGTTGTTAATTAAATCTCTCTATTTTAAACACTTGATTAAGATGTCGAAAATCGTGTTAAATCAGGGGGTAGCAAAGGATTCTCTAGTGTAATATGGACTGTGGAAGATTTTCAAGAAGATAGTCATCTTACTCTTACCTACAATAGCTTTGATGGTGAACAAGGTACACATCATGCAATTTTTGCAGGAGATGAGAACCAAAATGACAATTATTTTACTTCATTGTTGTTACTGTTTCGTTTTACTGTATGCTTTGTGATGGCTCCTCTAGTACTTGTTATATCTCTTTTCTTCGATATGTTCTATATATGTGTTACATAAGTTGGGAGTCTTTCGTAAATAGTCTCTTTACCTCTATGAGGTAGGGGTAATGTTTGTATACACTTGACCCCATCTTACGAGACTACATTGTGTATGTTGTTGTAGTAGTAGTAGTAGAAGATTGATCCTAGCGTGTAATAGGTCAGATGAGAAGAAACTAAATCAATAGATTGTACGGTAGATAAATGATCAAATGATGAGGGGCAGATCTACCCAACATTGAACGATAACAGATGCCCTGGAAACTGCTTATGCCTTTTTTATCTGCCATTTAAAAGTTCAAAAGATTCTCATTGTTATAGCTGGATGTGAGAAACATCAATTGCTCCAATCGAATCCTTTTTACTACTATTTATTTTCTAGCTTGACAAATTTTGACTATCAAATGTTGTGAAATAGGATTTCCAGGTAACCTTTCTGTCGAGGTGACATACATGTTCATTGAGACGAACAAATTAGCCTTAATCATGCAAGCAAAGCCACACAACAAAGCCACACCAGTGAATTTAGCTTCTCATAGTTACTGGAATCTTGGTGGACACAACAGTGGCGACATTTTGTCCCAAACTATTCAGATTTTCGGGTCCAAGATTACTCCTGTTAATGATAAGCTTATCCCCAATGGAGAAATTACCCCAGTTAAAGGAACAGGCTACGATTTCCTCCAGCCACGGACAATAGGGAGCAAGTTAAGTGATATCCCCGGTGGATATGATATCAACTATGTGTTGGATAATACCGAGGGCAAGCATTTACAGAGGGTTGCTATTGTCCAAGAAAGCAAATCAGGTAGAAAGATGGAATTGTGGACTAATAAACCTGGTGTGCAGTTTTATACAAGTAATATGTTGGATAATGTTAAGGGAAAAGGTGGATTTGTTTACTCAAAGTATGCTGCACTTTGTTTGGAGACACAAGGCTTCCCAGATTCTGTTAATCATCCCAATTTTCCTTCCCAAATTGTGAATCCAGGGGAAACTTATAAGCACATTATGGTTTATAGGTTCACTGCCTCATAAATTTTTTTAGATTTTTCATAACAATAAAAGGTCACTCTTAGTTATCACTTTGATTTTATATTTCACTGGTTATTTATGTTCTTAAATTAGATGTACTTAATTCCTACCTTTGATGGAATGTTGCTGATGTTAATGATACACCATTCTGAATCCTTTTAAGCAAATTTAACATAAATTTCGTTCATAAAATTGAGATTCGTACTCAACATATGCAGAGAGCGGAGCCTCTTCAAGGCATAATATTGCAGCTACTTATTTCAACACAACCACCAAGGGATGTGGTAAAATTACAATAAATTCCTTCACTTCTAACGAGAAATTTAGAGTCCGGGGTCTGGAAATAGAGAACCTTTCAGTAAGGAATCCTTTAGTGAACTTCCCAGCCTGAATTTGCATTCAAGATAGACAAATTTATTCATGCTAACATCAGAAGAGATTTTAACACACATTTTCTACTTGGCTATTGTTGCAAAAGCCACAATCAGTCTATCAATGCACAATAGATAATTTTAAAGAAAAGGGAATTTTAGGAGCACAATAAACAGTAAAGACTTTTTCCAAGTTTTTTTTCCTTTCAGAAGATTCTTTCCAATCAACCAACTGAATTTTCAATGCACACTTACTAAAGTAATAACTGGACACAAACCTGAATTATCAGAAGCAACAGGGAAATAAAGAACAAAAGTTAGCAGAAAAAGCCTTAGAAACAAGCAAAACAAAGGAATATAATGTCTTGTCGACTCTTGGGATTCCAGTAAAATCAGCTGAATTACAAGTTCTTCTAATCAATTAGCACTCTGTGTTGTTGTCTTCTTGAAATCAATCTTGTCGACCTTGACTTCTCCATCAATGAGTTCATAAACATAGACCACAACACGCAGGGCATCAATGTCCATGAGAACAAAGCTAGGATTGACATCATATGTGATGCTACTGTAGGCACCAGTAGCAGATCCTGGATTTATAACAACCCCTGCTTCATGTTTGTAAGCTGTGAACTGATGGGTGTGTCCAGTCACAAGAATATCTACATCCAATTGCCTTTGAAGCATAGCTAATGAGTCTAAGTCACCCCATGGAATAACCTGGAGGACAAAAAAACAAGTGGAAGATACATCACTACTAGAAAGAGCGACATGCTTGTGAAGCAAGCATATTTCTCAAATAATTCTTAAATAAATACTTAAGTTTAAAGGAGTAAAAATTTCAAAGTGGAAGACTATTTCTGAAAAATTGTATGCAAAAAGATTAAAGACAAACAATAGCAGGAGATATAGTGGGTTAAAAAGTGGGGGGAGTCGAGTTATAAAGACCAAAATATAGTAAAAAAATTTCCCTAATATTCTTTTAAGTTAGTAGCAGAAATATTGGACAGCCATGGCACTACACCTAGAGGAAAACCAACAATAAATACAGCAGGGCTTCTTCAGCAGTATTGATAAATGCATTCAGATCTAGCAAAAATGCAACAAAACTTCAACCTCATGGTAAGCAAGAATGTTATTGCAAGAAAATTAAGTCTCTTTACAATAACATACCAACAATAGTTCCTTAGCAAGATGAATAGGTAATTTTGGTGTGAGGACTTATATAGGACGAGGCAAACATAAGAACCTGCAGCCAAGAGAGGCATAAACATGCACAGAGATTGGGCAGTGTGCATGCTAATACATATGTATCTTCTACATACCATACAACTAAGTGAAGAGTACTTTATGTTAATTTTCACCACGACAAGAATTCCGATAACCTGAATAACCCAAATTACCTCAGCAGCTTAAAGCAGGACAGCAAGAGTAACAAAAAGATGGTGAATCAGACCTGGTGGCCATGGCACAATCCAAGCTTAAATTGACCAATCGTTAGAGTCTTAGTCTCAGGGTAACGTGTCTCCTCGTCATACTCGCCTCTAGTAATATGCAAGTCAGGACAAAGAGTCTTTAAGTAATCATGAACCTCCTGCGAATGTAATTTGGATGAGGCAGTCAATACATTTTCATAAAGAATCTACATCTTACTTGAAAGTGAAAAGGCCTAGAACATGAATGTCCACACCCAATGAAGTATGTATTGGGAGTAAAAGACAAAACGAATTTGTTAAGGCAAAAGATATCACACAAACTATAGGAATGGTTATTCCTAGAAGTTTCTCAATACAACTTAGAAGCACAATGAGTAATTAGAGCATGTTGTGGAAGTAACCTACGGATAAAACAGTACTGATGGGGTAACTGCACATGAATTTCCTAAATAAACCAAGGAGCAAGGTCTTCATTCTACAGTTAAATGGTTTACAGAAAAGATGTCTGTCAAATGGCTAATTACTCCAAATATAAGCATTAGATGACTATTCAGGCTTTCTACTTTAGATTACAAGAAAGTAGAAACAATCATAAACTGATCTCATAACACAGAACTGACAATTTGCATCTCCAATTTTTCTCTCCAGGTGCACAGGATAGAACAGTGTTGTCAAAGGCGTGGTTCAAGCATGCTTAGGCAATGAAGTCAGGCACGCTGCAGACAGTACGCTTCACCTCGCTTAGACAGCACTTCAGTGGAGACACCAAGGCTTCAAGGAGTGGATCTTAGGAAAAATTATCCCAGCAACTGTCTTTTAAATTGTTCGAAAAACGTATTTTGAATAAATAATTGAGGACTAATCCATGAGCTTTGTCTTAAAAAAGACAACACTCAAAAATAAATATAGTCAGCAAACTCTATGCCAACTCTTGAGCAAATAAAAGATGAAAATGTTAGAGATTAGGAATAGGAAAGTAGAAATCTGTAGAATAAGAAGAGTGATCAGATCACAATTAGAAATCTGAAGTTGCATCTTTGCAACTGATTCTAAAATTTAAGATGGCCGTTTAAATGAGATTTTCATATAATTCACTTAATTGCAGTTATTTCAATTCCTCTACCTAAAGTATACATCATATATAATTCTTCTTTTAAGTAGTTTTCTTCATCAAAGTGCTACCCTTGGTTGCGCTTAGCACTCAAAAATCCAATGTGCCCTGGCACTATTATGCGCTTCTCATTAAAGCCTTTGACAACATCGGGACGGATAATGTCACCTCTCTTATTCAATTACAGCTTCTAATAGGAGAATATCATTTTTTGGATTTTTTGGTGTGAATACAAGGTTACCCTTTTCTCAAAAAAAAAACAAAACCAAACCACGTAAAATTATTTTTTCCCTCATGTATAAGCAACTACCAAGCTCAACCTTAAAAGTTGAGGTTATGTAGAAGAGAGGGCAAAGAGAGCTAGAACTTATCAAAAAATGACTTGCAGAACAGTTCTTTTGTATTTCTTGATTTTGAAATTTGAATAGCCTAATCAAAAAGGAAGTATAAGGTTTGGGAGAGTATAAAACAACACCAGCTTTACAATTGATAAGTAAGCAACAACCAGGAAGTATAGGCACGAAATTACTAATGTCAAACAATTGGAAATAGAATTTATGAAGGAGAAAAACAAAGTCAAACCAAGCAAAATTTTAAAGAATTACTTCTAGAGGTTTATTCAATTAAAAAATTCCAGTCATATTTATATCCAACCGTGACATGGGAAAAGTGAGTTTAAACAACTACCTACAAATAACACCTCACGTAAAAAGATTTTACATACAAGCAATAGAATACATCAGCAGGTAACTTATAAAATTAAATAACCAAATAATATACATGAATAGGTAATCAGACATGCAATCTTTCCACTGGTGTTATAGTTGATGGCATATAAGTGGGAGAAATTTCCTATTCAGCAATTAATTCTTCAAATTTGTTGATAGTTATCACCATGAATTCTTTCATTTCCTCAGGAAAAGAAACCTGAACTCATTGCCTTGGGCGAAATATAAAGAACATTATATGCTCTTCTCTGCTCGCTTGATTATCTTAAAGCCATTCACAACACCCTTATATGCTTTCTTCCGAGAGAGTTACTCAAGACACATCCATCTCCGGCTGAAATAACCTATCTAACATTCCATTTCATAGCTTCCAAATTTTCTGTTATTTAGAAGTCCATTTATTACTCAAACTACTTCTTCTGCGGGAAGAAACCTATCTTCTCTAGACAAACTTATCCTAATGCTTGCATAATATTGGAAAAGAATACTGAACATTAAACAGCTGTTGCACTTAGTTTTATAAAAATGTATATTGATAATACAAATCTGAAGCAAATTTAACTGTCAAAAATCCTATCCAATGTCTGTCAATTTTCAACGGAAACTACAGTCCAGAAAATGCAACCAAAAGAAAATTCATCCTAGGGTTTTATCTTCTTCCAAAGGAAAATCTCACTCTATGGAACATAACTAATCTAGCATAGAAGTCCCTCAATCTCTCCATCAAAGTTTAATTAGCAGATTGGCAAACAAGCAATAACCCATCAAATTAGCATAAATCTCTAATTTATACTACCGATTAGCTTTAACGATCTAATCCGACAAACTATAACAAATTTCGATTAATATTAAGCAAGAAAAAACGAACACTCACTTTAATGCATAGGTTACCAGTACAGATTACATGTTGGATCTTTCCAGGAACAAGCATAGACTTAAACTTTGCAGGAAGATCAGCCGCCCTGTGCGGGATGTGAAGATCTCCCAAGGCTAAAACCAGTACCATCCTCCTCCTTACTAATCAACTCAACTCTATTAGAATTTCAAGCAACGATCCAGAATCTGGAACAACAAAATAGATCAAAAACAAGGAATTTGAAAATTTGCAATCAAATCGGTTTTGCCCATTAAACCCTCTCTCCTTCTTTGCTTTGTCGTTGAAAACTCCAGCACTGGTTTGATCGCTGAAAAACAGGGACGATACGACGCCGTTGAACACTTTTTGGCATTTTCAATTTGTTTTCCAACTTTGCCCTTTTACTTACACATGAATCTCACGTGACTTCGACAAGTCTTTTTTATTTTTATTTTTTTTCCCTTGGGTATTTATAAATTAAAAGATCTCCTATAAATTACTTTTGATAGAAAAACTAGATTGGCCATAGAAGCTTTTGAAACACTAAAAAAATAAGAAGTGAAAATGAAGGATATAAAAAGTGATTTTTAATAATAAATTTTTAAAAAGAAAAAAGAAATCTATTTGAAATTATTGTCAAAAATCAATCATCTTATTTTGGAAAGTATATTTTCCTAAAATGTTTTCTAATTTTTTTTTTTTTTTTTTTAGAATAGAAGTTTGTATTCGACTATTCTTATTTGACAAGCTTCTGCAAAGTTTAATAGTGTTTATTTGTTTCAAAAAGTGCTTATTTCTTAAAATTGAGATATTCAATGAAATCTTAGAAAGTCAAAAGTATATATTAAAATATTGAGCTGTTTGGTCAAATTTTTTGGAAGATAAAAGTGTATTTTTTTTCCTTTTCAAAAAGTGTTTATTTTAAAAAGTTAGAGATGTTTGATTAGATTTTAAGAAGAAAAAAATAATATGTATTTTGAATAGAGCAGAAATTGTTTTCTAGAAGTTAAAAAAAGTTTTTTTCCTTGAAGCACTTTTGGAACATTACTACTATAATACCGAAAAAGTTATTTTTAAATTTATTAGTCAAATAAAAACTGTTATTTCTAAAAGTCACTTTAGACAAAAAGAAAATACTTTTTTAAAATAAGCATATTTTGTTTGTAATTTGTGTTTGACAGTCCATAAACTTTCCAAAGGGGCTAAGGCCTGAGGGTGCATGCCATGCCACAAGGACAATAAAATACATTTCATTCCTTTAGGAGAAAAAATTCATAATAATATTTTCTCTCTTGAGAAAAGCTTGTTTAAATTCTATAATTTTAATGTTTCCTTAATTTCTCATTCTGACCAAATGATATATATTGTGTATCTCATAATTTCATAAATCTTATCGGATTTTGGTACGTTTAGAATCATGTATCTCGGAATATATGGACTTAAAATTAGGTTAATTTGTTCTAGATACACTCTATCCAAGTAGATTTGCATGTATCTAGGATACATAGACAAATCTCATCCCTTCGCCTCCCTCCTATTTTGCTTGTCACTCTCTTATCTCGCTCTCGTATCTGGTATGCGAGATACATACTAATTATACTAGATTTTTTGCTAGTGTTATTGAAACAACACCATTGTTGTCATATTTGATTTGAAAACCTTCTCATTTTCTTGATGTTATAGAATTATAAGTTTGAAAAGAAAAAAATGAAAAAAAGAAGGGTTAGCCCGCCCTAGCCCTCGGCCCTTCTAGGGTTGAGTTGGGTCGAGCATTTTCAGGTCCTTCCAAATGAAGGGGCTCTCCCTCCTAGCCCTTCAAATTCTTTGACCCGCAAAACTTGGGTCGGCTGGGGCTGGACCGACTCTTTTTGACAGCTCTAATAGGTATAGTAGCGTATTTAGAATTTTATGTTATTGGGCTCAATCGAAATATCTTTAATCAACAAGTAAAATTTGTTCAAGACACTTTTTTTGTTTGGCCGGTCGAGGATTTTTTTTAAAGAGGGCCAAGGGGCCTTTATTTATTAATAAAAACAAAAGAAGTGTCGGAACAACTCTTAGGGGTCGTTTGGTAGAGTGTATTAGGAAAAATAACGCATGCATTAGCATTGTGTATTACTAGTACCTTGTTTGGTACTCTTTTCCAACCTATGTATAACTAATGCTTGCATTAGTTATACACTCTATTGTGTATTAAGGTGTGTATTGCTAATACCATGGATTTCTAGGTATTAGCAATGCAATGGTTTTAATGCATGCATTAAATTAACTAATGACAAAACTACCCTCTAAGCCTAATAATAATAATAATAATTATTATTATTATAATAATAATAATTATAATTATAATAATTATAATAATAATAATTATAATAATAATAATTATAATAAATATAATAATAATAATTATTA